>JAODAL010022383.1:0-64850 GCA_025379985.1 Phyllomedusa bahiana | reverse complement strand
CATGAAATTTACATGGTTGCTCTTGAACACAACTCTCCATTCTATTTCATAGGAGTTCCAAGTACAGTTTAACACAGCACTTTCCTGTACTCAGAACTTCCATAGAACAGAATAGAGAGTTGTGCGTAAGTGCAACTGGCTCTCCATTCTGAGCTGACACTTTCAGGGGTCCGTTTCCAAGATAGGTGTCCTAGAGGTGGAACCCGCATCTATCAGACCATGTTAGCATATCCTAATGATATACCATCAAAGTCCATGGTGGGAACACTCTTTTGTTTGGAATTATTTATTACGGTGGAATAATGCATATTTATTAGCAACAATTAACAATGAGTTTCATGTTTTTAAGTAAATAATATCCCATTTATCTGTGATTTTTTTTTCCTGTATATTGCTAGTAAGGCTAGTGTAGGGACTCTGGTTGTGAGCCTGCGTAGATTGGCCAGTAAATCAACTAATACCTAATTTTTGATATTTTTCCAGTATGTAGTTTTGCCTTGTAATGCTAGGGAGCAGTAGGTATTACTATTTTGTGTTGAACCCTTGAAATATGCTGGGCAACCTGATCAATCAAATAATAAGGACATTGTCAATTCGGTGTAAGATAATATCGTGTTCCACACATGACCATATAATTGGCACTCTTTATAAGCCTTATCTATATTGTAATACTAGCAATCACCTCCCTCATGGACAGTAGGCCTGTGAGTGATGTTTATGAATATTTTTGCATTTGTGTAGTCTCCCTTGTATGGTATTATGTCTTTTCTCCATACTGGTGTGAATTGATACTTATCCAATATACAGTTTTTGTTATTAATCAGTTGCACCCCTAGTTGATGGGTGTGTGAGGCACTGCTCATCAGTGAGCGGCACCTGCTAAATTTCTCCCATGTAGTACTAGAGCTAATATTGCCTCCTACTGGTAATAGTTTATTTTCCATGGATTAAGCTGTAAGTTTGGCCTTATGACTGTATTTTTAAATAATGTCCCATTTTTCTGTGATTTTTTTTTTCTGACCATGCCTTTCCCTAATCTTCTTCCTTCTCTATGTCCACTTGGTACCTGGAGGGACGTAGCTTAATCTTAGGCCACAGCCCCACTGTTCTATTAGTGGTGGTGTGGTGCTGGGGGAGGGATTTCTTCTTTCTTGTTTCTGTCTTGAGCTCCAGTTCACACATGATGGAGTCATGCACCTTTTTTCCGCTGATATACTTACTGCTTCTTGTTCCACTGCCCTGTGTGAGCTCCTAACTGTTTGGTGCACACTTTACCTGAGTTTTTATTCGGCCTCCTGGTCTAATGCAAATCCTTATTGACAGGGCACCCATATGGGCTGCATGTGGGTGGTACATGAAGAGGTCTTTTTTATTAAATTATGGCCATGTACCATGACCTAAGAGCATGTGTTTTTGCATGACTGCCTATATGCTGGTGTTGCCTCAGGCAGGATGCTTAGTTGAAGGTAAGTACACTATAGCTTAATTACCAGGTGCACCACAATTTTGCTCATTGAATTACTTTTATCGGTGTTCACTTTTTTTTTGTTGCTTCTTGTTTAAATTATGCTATAACTAAGACCATCTTAGAAAACAGTAAACAGATGGTGTTTGAGATTTCCTTTGTGTTGTCAGCAGAATAACAGACAGGAGTTAAACAGGTTGCAGTGCAAACAGCTCTTTTACTCCACACTAATTGTTATACCCAAAAGTAAGCTTTTCAGAAATCACGCTTTACAGTCCATATGGGAAACCTGTTGCAGGGGTGACACCAAGTCTAGAATCAAGACTATTAACCATCTGCAATCTGGAAACTTCTCTAAGTCTAGTGGGCTGATCTAGGCCGGACGCTGCTAGACATCAACTGATATATTTCAACCACAAACTTATCAAAAAAAAGCCAGAAAAACTGCTATGAATCACTACAGAAAAACATACAAAGTACAATCACTAGCTTAAAAATAGATATCTTTATTCATTATTATAATATAGTAAAAAAAATATAAAAGAAGCACCTAATAAATACTGAACAGGTTAATACAGTAACAATCAGGACTATGCAATGAGGGGTAAAAATGATATCCACAAACAATAATGCATAGCATATAACACATATAAGGACTATTCATGAAAAAACACATTAGTAAACGTAGGATAAAATAACCATATCATCTCATCTCAAAATAATAGTGCATATTTTAAATCCCACAATATCATAATACTTTATCTAAAGGTGAAAAACATTAATAGTCACACTCTCACCAAGTTACTTGTATCAGCTACCGCATAACAGCACAGTCCCAGTGGGACTTAAAATATGCACTATTATATTGAGATGAGATGATATGGTTATTTTATCCTACATTTACTAATGTGTTACATGCTGTTATCTTTCATGAATAGTCCTTATATATGTTATATGCTATGCATTATTGTTTGTGGATATAATTTTTACCCCTCCTTGCCTTGTCCTGATTGCTAGTGTATTACCCTGTTTAGTATTTATTAGGTGCTTTTTGTATATATATTTTTTACTATATTATAATAATGAATAAAGATATCTATTTTTAAACTAGTGATTGTACTTTGTACGTTTCTCTATAGTTAGACATCAACTGCCTATGGGGCACTGTCTTCACTTACTTTATCCTCATGTATTTCCACTATACAGGACTCCACTCCAGGTGCTCCCCCTTCTTAAACCTCTCTTGCCTACTTGTTCTTGCTTACATTTGGGGCAAAGAGGAATAGACACTGTCTCTGAAACCTAACCAACATAGTCAAGGCATACACAAGCAACTGAACAAATTATAAGACTACAGAAGTAGTCTTATAAGACTACAAAATATTAATTCAATAAAATCATGTTTATTTCTTTATTTTCGTTGCACCCATACTATTGATCCTTGGATAACGAAAATAAAGAAATAAACATGATTTTATTGAATTAATATTTTTTTTCCGTTACCCCCCAAATTATTATTCGTTTTATATACACATCGGGACAACTTCTGTAGTCTTATAATTTGATTTCGGCCATGTACAGTTTTATTTCAGATTGCATTAGAAAACCCATAGGAGCGTCGCTCGCTCTCCCATTGGTCCAAATAACGGCGCCTCTTTTAACTTAGCCAATCACAGAGCTCGCTCGGAATTTCTTTTCCCCATAGAACTCTATGAGAAAGTAGCTCGCGCTCTGATTGGCTAAGCTGGACAAGTCCCCGCTAGCTCAACCAATCCGCTCGTTTCTGCCATTTTACTGTATTTTGAACTGTCCCGCCTTGGAATATGATTGGTCAATTTTTCTCCATAGGTTAGAATGGGTCCCTGTCGCTCCGATTCTGATTGGTCAATTCTCCTCCATAGGATATAATGGGCCACTGTCGCTCCTATTCTGATTGGGTGGTTTATGCCGACCAATCAGAAGAGCTTAAACAATTTGAATTACGGTATTTTCCGGCGATTCTCTCTATTGCAAGTCCCCATTTAGCGCCGGTCTCGGCGACAAACGCGTTGTTCGGGGTTTTAACTGATTTATTTTTACAGAAGATTTTAGCTCTTTATCTGATGTTTTACACTTAATAAAAATGAGTTTTTTATTCATACTCCATGCCGCACGGTGCTGAGCGCCGAGATTTCAGTGCGCCACTTTCGCCATAGATACAATGGGAGAAGTAGCTCGCCTCTGATTGGCTGGGATAGCCAAGCCCCCGCTAGCTAAGCCAATCAGCTCTTTTCTGCCTTTTTACTGTATTTTGAACTGTCCAGCCGTGGATTTTGATTGGTCAAAACTTCTCCATAGGATATAATGGGTCTTTGTCGCTCCTATTCTGATTGGTCAATAGTTCTCCATAGGTTTTAATGGGACACTGTTGCTCCTATTCTGATTGGCTGGTTAATGCCGACCAATGAGAAGCACTTAAACAATTTGAATTACTGTATTTCCCGGCAATTCTCTCTATTGCAATTCCTTATGTAGCGCCGGTCTCGGCGACAAACGCGTTGTTAGGTATTTTATTAATGTATGTTTATAGAAGGTTTCAGCTCTTTTTCAGAGAATATTTTACACTTAATAAAAATGATTTCTTTATTCATACTCCATGCCGCACGCCGCTGAGAGCCGAGATTGCATGGCACCGATCTCTCCATAGACTACAATGGGAGAAGTAGCTCGCGCTCTGATTGGCTGGGATAGCCAATCCCCCGCTAGCTCAACCAACCAGCTTTATTCTGCATTTTTACTGTATTTTGAACTGTCCCGCCTTTGAATTTGATTGGTCAATAGTTCTCCATAGGTTTTAATGGGTCTGTCGCTCCTATTCTGATTGGCTGAGCTAGCCAAGCCCCCGCTAGCTCAACCAATCAGCTCTTTTCTGCATTTTTACTGTATTTTGAACCAATGAGAATAGCTTTCAGAATTTGAATTACTGTATTTCCCGGCAATTTCCAATATCCTACTTCTTGAATTAGGATATTGGAAAGTGATTTTGTTTTATGTATTTTTTATGTTACAGCTCTTTTTCTGAGAATGTTTAACGCCTTTATAAAGGCGATTTTTGATTCATACTCCGCACCGATGTGGAATGATTTCTCGCTGTTTTCCAGCCTGTCTCACATCAGAACAGATTTTCGGTGCAGTCCCGCACTGCGCCTAAGTCCCGCACTGTGCCCCACACACACTGGCGGGGCGCAGGGAACTTTTCCCCGCATGTACGAGTGCACCTCCGTGGACGGTGAATCTTCGGCGCAGCGCCGCTCTGCGCCTCAGTCCCCGCACTGCGCCTAACACACTGGCGAGGCGAGGCGGACTTTTCCCCGCATGGATGACCGCACTACCTCCGGCGCAGCGCCGCACTGCGCCAAAGTACCGCACTGCGCCTAACACACTGGCGAGGCGCGGCAGACTTTACATTGGATGTATGAGCGCGCCCCGGCCCCGACATAAATCAGGCGCAGATTTCGCCAGAAAACTAGCGGAAAAGCGCGCCCCGACCCGGCGAGCTTCATACATGTCGCCCTAATTCTCCTCCCCCACCTGGGTACCAATATTTATATCCTCTGGTCACACCCTAGTTGCCTAGGTAATCACCACTCTGCTTTAGACTTATACAGCACATTAACTCTTTTGGTCATGGATCAACTTCATAACTTAGCATTTTTATTCATATTATCCTTACACAATAGTAAAACTGCATATAACAAATAATAGCTTCCAAAGTAAATACTCTCGGGGCCCAAATAAATTAAGGAGTGTAAACACATACTGCCCCGTTTATAGGAAAGCCATCTTCATTTGTCAGTCACTGTTAGATGGTTACCTCTGTTTTTCGAGCATCAAAATGTCCAGACCAGTCATTGTAGGCTTCGAGTGTCGTGTGGGCACTGCGACGAGGTATCAAAAATTGGTACAACCTGGTACAACCTGAAATGGGATCTAATGTGCTCTTCATGATGAACCATTTCTGTATAAAGACGTGCTTCCACCGTCTCCACATTCGGACAAGTTCCATATCGGGATGAACCTGACAAAGCCTATCAGGAACTCTTCCACTCACAAGAAAATCCTATAGTTCTCTAAGGATTTAACTCTCTTCTTGGAGTGTCTTCCATTGTGCCTTATTTGGAGTCGTTCAGAGGGCAACATTTGGTGGCATGTTTCTACATTTGCCTGGCTGCTAGTTGCATTTTGTTAGGCAAAACAAGTGTAGAATGCTGGCATCTCTACTTCTTCCCAGTCATCTACACTTCTTGGTGGTTCTTCTACAGTTGGTAGATGGGATAAAGCCTCAACATTCGTGTTGCACTTATCTACACAGTACCTCACCACAAAGTCATAGTTGGCGAGTTTTAAGGCCCATCGCTGTTCAAGAGCTCCTATTCAGGCTGTGTTCAAATGTGCCAGAGGGTTATTAGCTGTGTTTACTCTGAAGGGAGTGGCCGCCAGATAGTCCTTATACTTTTCAGCTACAGCCCAGACAAATGTGAGGAATTCCAGCTTGAAGGAGCTGAAGTTTCGATCATTTTTCTCAGCACCTCAGAGAGCACGACTGGCGTAACTCTTTCCTTTTTGTTCTGAACTTGTAATAGGACATTGACAAGTCCTTACTTGTTGGTGTCAGTATACAAATGGAACTGTTGACTTTAATAGGGTATACCAGAATAGGTGGTTGGGTCAACAGTCTCTTTAGGGTCTGGAAAACAGTCTCTTGCCTCTCTTTCTACTGGATAGGTAGTCTCTTTTTCAGTTGCTCACATAGGTACCCTCAGAGAAAGTTCTTACAAGGGCTCCACCACGTCAGCTTAATGGGGAATGAAGCGGTGGTAGTAGCAAGCGAACCCATGGAAACTTCTTATTTCCTTCCTTTTCTCAGGGTCAGTCAGTACACCTTCAGTGCTTACACTGTGACCTAAGTAATTTACTTGTGGTTTTAAGAGAAGGCACTTGTAAGGCTTGACCTTAAGCCCATGCTTGATCAGAACTTGGAAGACCTCAACCAGATAGTGTAAGTGGTCTTCATATGTTTTGGAGATTATGATGACATCATCCAAGTATAAAAGCAGACTTTCAAAGTTCTTGTGCCCTAAACATTGCTCCATGAGCCCTTGGAAAATGGCAGGTGCATTACAGAGTTCAGATGGTATACTGTTAAACTGGAATAGGCCCATTGGAGTGGTGAAGGTGGTCTTCTCCCAGTCTTCAGGTGCCATAGGTATTTGTCAGTACCTTCTGGTTAAGTCCAATGTTGAAAAGTAAACGACTTCCTAAGGCAGTCAAAGATTCTTCAATGCGTAGCAAGGGATAGGCATCCTTGTGAGTGATGATGTTCCACTTGCGGTAGTCTATGCAGAATAACATGGTTCCATCCTTCTTCTTGACCAGGGCTTTAGGTGCAACCCAAAGTCTCTGATTGTCTTGAAAAACATTTGCTTCTTTCATCTCATTTATAAGTTTTTGTTTTAATAGGCTGGTACATAGAAGGTGGAAGAGGTTGAGATCTTTCCTTAATTGAAGGATGATCACCTGTAGGTATGTTATGCTACAACGGGATGTTCTGTCTGAAATTGTGGGTGTTTGCTGAAGGCTTGATGGTACTTACAGGACACAGCTAGGACATTGTTGATTTGTTCAGCTTTGGTAGGGATTTCACCTACATGGATCTCAGTCCACCATGGTTCTCTTGGACTCTTCCTTTCATCCTCTTGAGTGTGGGTGATTTTAAGGCAGGATGCAATAATCTTGCTAATAATGTCTTGAAAGGTAACTTGGGAGTGTTGAGCATCTGGGTAGAACTTGTATAACTTTAGTGGAGTATCACCAAAGTTTAAGAGACAGACTGGTACTCTACCATTGGAAACAGTCACTAGGCTTCTTGCAACTCTTATCATTGAACGCTCTTTGGGTAGGATTGGTGCTATGATGACTTGGTAATCTTGACCCCTGATGCCTGAATGGGTTTGGCACCATAATATGGTCTCTGTGCCAGGCTATAGGATCACTGGGTGGATGTCTCCAATGTAAGCGCTGCCAACTACTCCATTGGGGAAGGCAAATCTTCCTTGGGCATGGAGTGTTTAAGAAATATATATAGTGTTTATAATATGTATCTAGATAAACACATATACAGTTGAAACCAGAAGTTTACATACAGTATATAAAAAGTCACAGAGAATAAAGGCATTTTAATTACTTTCTGCAAAGTCAAAAGTTTAAATACATTTCATCAGTATTTGGTAGCATTTCCCTTAAATTGTATAACTTCGGTCAAACTTTTGGATATCCTTCCACAAGCTTCTCACAATAGTTGGTAGGATTCCTCCTGATAGAACTGGTGTAATATAGCCATGTTTGTACGTCACCTTGCTTGCACCTGCCTTTTCAGCTTTGCCCATAAATTTTCAATAGGACTGAGATCAGGGATTTGTGATGGCCAGTCCAAAACATTGGTTACAAAGTGGATTAAGGATAACCAAGTCAATTTGGCAGTATGCTTCGGGTCATTGTCCATTTGGATGACCCATTTCCACACAAGATTTAACTTCCTGGCTGATATCTTGAGATGGTGCTTCAATATTGCCACAATCTTCTTTCCTCATGATGCCATCTATTTTGTGAAGTACACCTGTCCATGCTGCAGCAAAACAACCCCACAACTTGATGCTGCCATCCCAGTGTTTCACAATTGTAATGGTATTCTTAGGCTTCCAAGCTTCTCCCTTTTTCCTCCAAACATAATGATGGCCAAAGTTTCATCAGACCACAGGACATGTCTCCAAAAATGTAGATCTTTGTTCCTGTGTGCATTCGCAAACAGTAATCTGACTTTTATATGTTTCTTTTGGAGTAACGGTTTCTTCCTGGCAGAGTGGCCTTTCAGCCCATGTTCATACAGTACTCGTTTCACTGTGTGTAATGACACAATCTTACCAGCTTCCGCCAGCATCTTCACAAGGTCTTTTGCTTTTGTTCCTGGGTTGATATGCATATATCGGACCAAATCACGTTCATCTCTGAGACACAGAATCCATCTCCTTCCTGAGTGGTATGATGGCTGGACATTCCCATCTTGTTTTCCTTACGTATAATTGTTTGTATAGATGAATGAGGCACCTTCAGGTATCTGTAAATTGCAGGCAAGGATCATCCAGACTAGTTCATAATTCTCTTCCTGATATCTTGGCTGATTTCTTCAGACTTTCCCATGATGTTACATGCAGAAACAGTGTGTTTCTGATGTGAATTAAAAAATACGTCCACAGGTGTGTCTCTAACTCAGATGTTACCAATAAACCTATCAGAAGCTTCCAAAGAAATGGCATCATCATATGGGCTGTCCCAAATTGTTTAAAGGCATAGTAATCCAAGTGTATTTAAACTTTTGTCTTTGCAGAAAGTAATACAAATGCCTTAAAATTCTCTCTCTCTCTCTCAATATTCTGGCACTTGGCAAATATAAATAATTTTGGTAATCCTAATTGACCTAAAACAAGTATGGTGTATTCTGATTTCATGTCAGACAGTGAGAAAAACATGCATATGTGTGTTTTTATTTAGTGTATGTGAACTTCTGGTTTCAACTGTATATATATATATAAAAATATATTATATATAATATAAATATATATATATATATAATATATATAACACTACACACACATACACCAATAAATAATAAATATATATATATATATAATATATTATACACACACACACACACACACACACATACATACACACACATGGTGGAGTACAGCATGATTCCTGCTTCAAATGTACCAACAAGGACCTGACCGTTTCCAAGTTCCTTTTAAACGCCTGTCAAACCAGGTGTCTGGGGGTGTGGTTTGCTGCCAGAAGCTGGAGAAGCAGAAGAGCTGAGTGGAGGACTCTTACCCCCGGGCCCAAGGGAGCCTGAACCAGTTGGAGACTGGATAAGTGAGTGTTTGTGGGGGCTGGACGTTAGGTCCAGACCACAAGTAGAGAGAGACTCTACAAGTTTAGTTAGTGGCTAGACGGCTGAGATGCTTATTTGTGTCTATGTGGACTGTAACCCTGCACCTGAACAAAGCTGGCTTCAGCCAGATTTGAAGAGAAGTTCTGTGTCTGAGTGCCATTCCACTTACTAAAGCGGTGATCAAGGAGCTAAGAAACCCCCAGGACAGTCCAAGATGGCGTCCAAACGCAAGTGAGGTGCTACAATATATATATAGTTCCCCCCTCCCCCCAGATACCTGGAGTGGCCGGCCTTTAAAAGGCCCGGCAAAACCTAGAATTTGAAAATGTCCAGGTCCTTGGTAGTACAATCCACCCTCTTACTGAGTTAGAGTTGAAAGGTTACATGCAATAAATGAGAATCAATCGTGACTGTATAAAAAGCGCATATTATATAATATGCTAAATTGATTTTACAATTATTATTTAGTGATATGGGGATATATACAGGAACAGAAAGAAACAACAAATGCTACAGAAACACTAAAACAACTAATAACAATAACGGCTAGATTTCATTAAACATACAACAATACTATATTACCATCCAAAACCTTCACACACTTAGGTCCTTTCTCCAGTCAGTCCTCCACATAAGTGTCCTTTCCAAAGGGTTCCACCAAGTGTGTCTCCCTCCTCCAAAAGACCCCTAGTGAGCTTCCTTGTACTTATATACCCCATCTCTTGGCCTGTACCTGTTCCTTTCCCCCCAAACTTACAGACTCTCAGTCTCCACCTTCCTGCAGAAAGTCTACATCCCTCCATATGCATCCTCTTCTTATCTAAAAGCCTGGTGACACTTCCTTATCAGTCAGTTTTTTTAATGTTATGGCATCCTGGAAGAGACCCTTTGTATTACCTCCAATTAGCACATGAATGAGACATGTAACATTCCAAGACCTTCTCCCATGAGAAACTAATATACAGTATATTTCCACAAATAAAACTCCATATATATTATATTGAAATACACCATATTAGAAGTCTTTGACTATTCCAAGGTCTGCATTTCTTACATTTGGATGGCATGTTGGATAGCTTCCCAAGTGGAGCGGGGAGCTGCTTGCAAACTTGCACGTAGGGCTTCAAGCATTTCTCCATAACAATTTTTGAGAACAATCATGCTCAGAACAACTAATGGAGTATTCTGGTCACCCACATCTACTACGATCTCACCCTGACAAGGTAACTTAGTCTCTTCAACTTGGATTTTAGGCTTCCAATAACCCTGATGAGGTATGTGCTGACCATTACTGGCAATAACAATCAACCACATATGTAGGGATTTAATAAGTTTATTAAACCCCTTACTGAAATTGGGCATACTGGTACGTCCTAGCGGGAAGTGACTTACGGGCTCTCAAGAGGTGCCGGCACAATCACGACATGAGACCAGCTGTATATTACAGCTGGCCTTGTGCTGCATCACCCATGGCCGGAATGAACTCCGGCCGAGGGTGATTAACCCCTTAGCTGCTGCAATCTATAGTGATCGCCGTAGCTAAGGGAAAGACAGAAGGAAGGAACTCCTTCTGCCGGAGCAGCCTCAACGCAATCATCGCTGCTGGCTACTTACCTGACAGCCCGGAAGCTTTACAATAGATTCCGGGTTGTCTGTGACATTACCATGCCCGACAGCACCTTGTGGGCATAGCTAGACATGTTGAGTGACAGTTGCCATAGAGAGCAGTACATAGCACTTATGCTATTTTCTGCCCTCTATTACATCAATGATACAAGTCCTCTATGGGGAAAAGTAAAAAAAAAAAAAAAAGACATGAAAAATAAAATAAAAACACATACACTGACGATGCCAATCTCCCCGAAAAGATCAAAAATAAGTAAAGTACACATATTTGGTATCACGCTCTGTCACATGTCAGATTTCAAAAATGGGGCTCTGTCAGGAAGGCCAAAACTGTCTGTGACGGTAAAGGGTTAAGTACAATATTTCATATATGCACTCTTTTTAAGAGTAGTAACCTGACCCCCCATGTTCAACATCAATATCCATTGGTGTAGATGTTCACTTGTGGACAGGGCATGACATAACATGGCAACCACACTGGGGCTCCAGATGGACCTCTTTTTCGTGGCCTCAGAGGACGCCCATTTAATTAATAGCACTGATCCTCTCTGTGTCTATACAGTAAATAATTATTTGATCCCTTGCTGGTTGTGTAAGTTTGCACACTGACAAAGACATGAACAGTCTATAATTTTAAGGGTAAGTTCATTTTGACATTGAGAGATAGAATAATACCATAAGTTTTCTATGGGATTAAGGTCTGGAGACTGGCTAGGCCACTCCAAAACCTTAATGTACTTCTTTTTGAGCCACTCCTTTGTTGCCTTGACTGTATATTTTGGTTCATTGTCTTTCTGGAAGACCCAGCCAGGACCCATTTTTAATGTCCTGGCGGATTGAAGGAGGTTGTCACTCAAGATTTTACGGTACATGGCTCCATCCATTCTTCCATTGATGCGGTGAAGTAGACCTGTGCCCTTAGCAGATAAACACCCCAAAAACATAATGCTTCCACCTCCATGCTTGACAGTGGGGATGGTGTTCTTTGGGTCATAGGCAACATTTCTCTACCTCCAAACACAGCAAGTTAAGTTAATGACAAAGAGCTAAATTTTTTTCTCATCTAACCAAGCACCGTCTCCCATACACTCACAGAATCATCCAGGTGTTCATTGGCACACTTTAGACAGGCCTACACATGTGCCATCTTGAGCAGGGGGACCTGGCGGGCACTGCAGGAGTTTAAACCCTTATGGCGTAATGTTTTACCAATGGTTTTCTTGGTGACTGTTGTCCCAGCTGCCTTGAGATGATTAACAAGTTCCCCCTTGTAGTTTTAGGCTGATCGCTCACCATCCTCATGATCAAGGATACCCTACGAGGTGAGATTTTGCATGGTGCCCCAGATCGATTGACAGACATTATGTATTTTCTTACTACTGCACCAACAGTTGTTTCCTTCTCATCCTGCATCTTACTTATGGTTTTGTAGCCCACTTCAGCTTTGTGCAGGTCTATGATCTTGTCCCTGACATCCTTAGAAAGCTCTTTGGTCTTGCCCATGTGGTATAGGTTAGAGTCTGACTGATTGAGTCTGTGGGCAGGAGTCTTTTATAAAGGTGACTATTAAAGACAGCTGTCTTTAATGCAGGTAATGAGTTGATTAGGAGCAGCTAACTGGTCTGTAGGAACTAGAACTCTTAATGGTTGGTAGGGGATCAAATACTTATTTCTCTCAGCAAAATGCAAATACATTTATATAATTTATTATTTTCTGGATTTTATTTTAGATATTCTATCTCTCAATGTTAAAATTAGCCTACCCTTAAAATTATAGAATATCTTTGTCAGTGGGTAAACATACAAAATCAGCAAGGGATCAAATAATTATTTCCTTCAATGTATTTGCGACAATACTTGCGTAAGAGTCTTGGTCTACAGTTGGCATTGTCAATTGGAACATGTCCAGGGCTCTGGTAGTTATGTGATGGTGTTTTAAGTGGACAGCAGCTGTAGGTTGATAATTCATCCCGTGAATGGGACTGCAGGTCTAGACTTTCTAGCTTTAGGCATACCTTTTCCAGGCGCTTGGTCAGGACAGTGACCTGATCCTGTACTAGGGATACAGAATCAGGAATCAACACCTGTGTAGCAAGAAGTTTGTCTCCTGAAAGCACAAATTTAGCAGTCTTTGCACCACCACTGGAGTTGGCTGGTAACACTGGGGGAAGTTTCTGTCCTAGCAGGTGTTCTTTTCCTAGTATTTGGATTGTCAGCTCCTTAATGTCCAGGAAGGTGATAGCTGGATGTGCAGCAGCAATAATCCTGGGATTCCTCTTCCTGCCGTCTGCGCCCAGTTGTTGGTGTCTGTTCCCTAGTGACGTTCCATTGCATTCTCAGTAAATTTTTCCTACTCCACTGTCTGTCTGCTGACCCCGCCCACGGCTACTCTGCCTGTCTACTGTCTGCTATGCGTTGTTCCTGCCATGTCTCTCTGCCTGTCTATCTGTGCTATGTTCCTGCCTGTTCCGGTGTCCAAATCTCCTGCTTTAGGACCATTAGGACCTGTGTTGGGGGTAGCGAACATGGGAATTCCCTACAACAAAGCCCATCCGGCCTTGCAGTGGGCTCCCGTGAAGACAAAGGGCCCCTTAGACTCCACTTCATGGTGTAGGCTATGCCAACTCCACGCGGTGACCAGCGGATCCACCTTCCTCGTCTCTGAGCATTGTGACACACCCTCTAGTTGCCCAGTGAGAACCTCCATCTTTTGTTCAGGGAAGAAAGGATACAATCTAAACATAGCCAGATTTTGTAAATGGCTTTTTCCAGCCATTTAAAATTAACTGTCCTCTCATTCCACCAGGTGGTTACTCGGGTCTTATTGCTTTCTTATAGCACAGCCAATGTGGTTGAATAGAAAAAGTCTTTAAACACTTAAAAGGAATTAAACATAAACTTTACTCTTGAGAAAAAACAGCTCCGGGGAGACATGATTAAATTATATAAGTATATAAATTGCCCCTACAAAAAGTATAGGGAAAAGCTATTTTACGTAAAATTTCCTCAAAAGACAAGGGGACAATCCTTTTCTATGGAGAAAAAAGGATTCATTCTCCAGAGGAGAAAAGCCTTCTTTACTATGAGAACTGTAAATCTGTGGAATAGACTGCCTGAGGTACAGGTTACAGCAGGAACAGATGAAGCTTTCAAAAAAGGCTTAGATAACTACTTGAAACTGTATGTATGTAGCTGTATAAAGTATCCGGATCCAGTCTGATGGCAACTCTGGGATCAGAAATGAAATCTTCCTAAGAACAGAGTGGTTGTTGCTTTATGGGCTTCAAAGCCTTCATCCATAGGGGAAATAAGCTAAAAAAGAAACCTTCTTTTCTTCCTCCCTTCATCCCCATTTTCCCCACCCTTGGTTTAACTTGATGGACATATGTCTTTTTTTCAACCATACTATGTAACTTGTCCCAGGTTGTTTTACTCTTTACAACAGATTGATGAAATACTATAGGGGCTGCTTGCATCCAAGATGGCTGATTAACCTGTCTTGTGCTGGATGAAATTGAATCCTCTCAGACAGAAGGTTCTGATAGACTGAGAGCAGTACAATAATGTGAAGGCCCATATTGAAGTCCAATTGTTTGTAACATTTTTAATGTGGTGACCTAGAGGTGGTAGAAGAGGGGATTGAAGTAGTGGTGAAGGCTATAGTTACAATGGCTCTCACCCCAAACCTCTTATACTACTCTGGTGAACTACAGTGAATATGGGATCTGCTTGTATAGGAGGAGATAGTGTTCCTCCGGGACACACTGTTAATAATCCTTCCTGTCCTTGTTGTTGTCAGCAGAATAACAAGACAGCTGTTTGCACTGCAACCAGTTTGCCTCCTCTTTTAGGCCTTTGTTTTCCTGAATGAGGGGTTTGCACACTACAGCGTTTGGGAAAAAAAAGGTCAGGCAAGACAGGTGCTCGTAGATTGGGACTCGATTATTAGTGGAACAGACAGGGCAATTTAATGGGTGGGGCTGGTGAGAATTCAGCTGTCATGGTCCACATTGGCACCAATGACAAAGTTAGAGTTAGGTGAAGTGTCCTTAAAAACAATTTCAGGGACTTAAGCCAAGCTCAAGGCAAGGACCTCCAAGGTAGTATTTTCAGAAATACTACCTGTTCCACGGGCCACACCAGAGACACAGCAGAAGATTAGAGAGGTGAATAAGTGGCTCAAAAATGAGTGTAGGAAAGAGGAATTTGGGTTTTGGAGAACTGGGCTGACTTCTGTCTTGGCTATAGACTCTATGCTAGGGACGGGTTGCACCTAAATGGGGAGGGTGCAGGTGTATTCGGAGATAAAATGGCCAGGAAGTTGGAGGAATATTTAAACTAGGGACTAGGGGGAGGGTAACTACACAGATAGCTTGCAAGATAGTGAAGATAGAGAACTGGGAATTAGTAATAAATCAGGTGGTAGAGTGGAGGGAGGGGGTAGTAATAGTACATAAGGACTAGGTTAAAAGAATGAAAACCCAAAAATCTCTAAATTTCATGCTGACTAATGCCAGAAGTCTTACCCCCCCAAAAAAAAATACATGAATTAGAATGATTTATTGTGTAGAAAAATATGATTACTGGAGATAACTGAGACATGGCTGGACGAGCGCTATGAATAGGTGGTCAACTTACAGGGTTACAGTTTATTTAGGAGAGACCGTAAAAACTGCAAGGGCTGAGATGTATGTCTCTATGTAAAATCCTGTCTGAAGCCAACACCGCTGGAAGATATACTGTGGTTACTGACACTGGCTGCTACAATTAAGTTTATTGTCCACTAGAATTCCCAAGTCCTTCTCCAAGTCCACCAACCATCACCATCCAACCTGAGGGAACTGGAGAGGATCTGCAAGGAAGAATGGCAGGTGTGAAAAACTTGTTGCATCATTCCTAAGAAGACTCATGGCTGTACTAGCTCAAAAGGGTGCTTCTACTCAATACTGAACAAAGGGTCTGAATACTTGACCATGTGATATTTCAGTTTTTCTTGTTTAACAAATTTGCAAAAACTTCTACATTTCTGTTTTTTTCTTTCAAGATGGGGTGCACAGTGTACATAAATCAGCAAAAAAATGAACTTTTTGAATCTTACCAAATGCCTGCAATGAAAGAAAGAGTGAAAAATGTAAAGGGGTCTGAATACATTCCTTACCCACTGTAGATACAGGAAATGAGCATGTGGAGTCATTATGGGTAGCTATACATGGGTGTAATCAATTCTACTAGGGGTGTGCTATAAGCCTGCAAATATAACAGAACCCATGGAAGATGTACTCAAATAAATAGATGAGACAGGAAAAGCTGGTAAAAGTGACATAGAAAAGGACTTGGGAATACTAGTGGACAATAAACTTAATTGTAGCAGCCAGTGTCAGGCAGCAGCTGCCAAGGCAAACAGAATCATATGATATATTGAAAGGGGCATAGATGCACACGATGAGAACATCATTCTACCATTATACAAGTCACTGGTCAGACAACACATGGAGTATTGTGAACATTTTTGGGCACAAGTTAACAGGGAAGACATTATAGAGCTTGAACAGGTTCAAAGGCGGGCAACAAAAATAATAAAAGGACTGGGTAGACTGCAATGCCCAGAAAAACTAGCAAGATTAGGGTTATTAAGTTTGGAGAAAAGATGGCTTTCGGGGTACATAATAATTATGTATAAATATTAGGGATGAGTGAATCAAATATGATGAAGTGGAATTCATTTCGAAATTCAGGAAAAATTCAATTCTAAACAAAGCCAAATTTCCTGGCAATTCGTTTTAACGAATCGTCTTTTCTTCTAAAATGACCACGAGCACATGGCGTGACATGGGGCAAAGAACTATGGGAGAAAGAAAGGAATGCCCTCAATGTCATGACATGCAGACATGCAGCCAATCAACAGCCAGACCGCTTCTGTGATGTCTCAGCCCTATAAATAGGCCAGCCATTTTATATTCTGCCTCTTGCCACTGTGTCTATTATGTATGTGGATCTCTCTGCAGCAGCACTAGATTGCACTCTGTGCCAAATACTTCCAATTTTATAGTTACTGGGGTGAAATACCTTTCAACTACACAGTGTGTGTGTTGTATACACACATGTTCCTGAACCAGCATTTTTATTTTGGGATATTGCTCTCTGTGCCAGATAGTTCATCACAATAAGTGAAAAAAATAACTATCTTTGAAATACAGTGTGTGTATTTCTCACATACACACATCTCAATTACAGCCAGTTCAGTCTTTTGGGATATTGCTCTCTGTGCCAAAGAGTTACTTTTTTCACTTATTGTGGTGAACTATCTTTGAAATACAATGTGTGTATTTCTCACATTCACACATTTCCATTATAGGCAGGTTATTATTTTGGGATTTTGTTCTCTGCACCAAAGAATTACTTCTTTCACTTATAAGGTGAAACACCTTTGAAATACAACTTTTGCATTTGTCATATACACACATCTACATTAAACAGAGTTTGTTGTATTTTAAATTTTCAAACAGTATATCAGACACAGAGGTGGCAGGCCCTTCACATGGGATGGGCAGTGGCACAAATGTTCCTGGAGCAGGCACAGGTGAGGGGACGTTGCAGCAGATGTCACTCGGCGAGGCCAGAGCTACTGGTATCATCTAGTGGCCGTGTGTTGACCACCAAGCCAACGGTTCTTGAATGGTTGACTAGGTCATCCACTTCCACCAGATGATATCTGACAACCCCAGCCAAGAGCCGGTGGGTTCATCAGACACAACCCTTAGTTGAGGCCCTCACCTGTCCTCAATCCTCTGTCCCATTCGGTTCCCTCAGCCAGAGAACTACTATGTGCTGCGCCACTATACAGCGAGGACAAACTTGAAGACAGTGAGCAGCTCCTGGGCAGAGGTGGAGCAGATATCCGCTGCTTTTTGCAGTAGGCGGGCAAGTAGTTATGAGAGAGTGGCGTGGGAGGTTATGTTGCGAGCGATCAGGCTCTGTACACCGAGACCATTGAGGAGGACAGCAGTGACGGGCAAAAACAAATCGATTATGATGTAGCCAATTGCACTTGGGAGTCGGGTGAAACAAGGGCTTCATCATTATCGTCAGGAGAAGAGCGCGGCAGCCTGTACGTCAGGCAGCGGCGCAGCCAGCAAGGCGGTGGTGTGGCCGGGAGTCAGGAGGGTGGCCGCAGTGCAAGGTCAGGAGCCAAACAGCCACGGGGTAGACCACCCACTTCGCAGGTCCCTTCCGGCCCAGAAAGTAGCGGCGCAGGGGCTCACTGAGGCAGCGGTGGTAGCAGTCAGTCAGTGCGGAGCATTGGTGGTAAAATCACCTACTTGGCAGTGTGGCAGTTTTTTACCAAGACACCGGAGGAGGCAAACATGGGTATATGTAGAATCTATGGGCAGAAAGTAAAACATGGCCAAGGACCTAATGTTGGCACCACGGCCCTGCATCAACATATGCAGAGTCACCATCCAGTGGCCTGGTAGAAATGTGTCTCAGATGTGGTGGTCCATCCTGCCGCAGCAACAGCATCAGCACCCAGTAGTATGCATCCCATTTCAGGCAGTCAAGGCTCCACCACTTCTGCCAAAGGGAGCTGTCTGTCTTTCCCATCATCTACCGGTCTAGATGCTCTTGGTGCTCGTCACTCATTGCACCAGCAGTCGTTCACCGAGGTGATTGTCAAGAGACAACAGTATGTGTCCAGCCATCCTACGGCGCAGAAGCTGACCATGCTCCTGTCCAAGTTGTTGGTACTGCAATCCCTCCCTTTTCAAGTGGTGGACTCTGCACCATTCAGAGAACTGATGGCTTGTGTCAAGCCGAGGTGGAGAGTCCAAAGCCGTCATTTCTTTTTGAAAAAGGCAGTACCAGCCCTGCACAAATATGTAGAAGAGAAGGTGGGCCAGTCCTTGAGCCTGTCGGTGTCTTTCGAAGTGCACGGCAGTGCGGATGTTTGGAGCTATAACTAGGGTCAAGGAAAGTATGTGTCCTTTACGGCCCACTGAGTGAATGTCCTTCCTGCCCAGCCACACCAACAACTTGGACAGGAGACGCCGCTTTCTCCTCCATGTTGTCAAACTGTTGATCCTGCGCCAATGTCCGCCTCCTCCACCACCTCAGCCTCAATGCAGCGACAAGTCTTAGTACTCCTCCAGCATACCACATGTGCAAGGCACGGCGGTGTCACACTGTTCTACACCTGGTTTGCCTGGGCGGATGAAGTCATACAAGGGGAGGTGTCATGAAAGAGGAAATCGATTCCTGGCTTTCTCCACGACAACGGAAAATTGGAACCATACTAACTGACAGACAATGGAAAGAACATGGTGTCTGCGCTGCACCGAGGAAGGCTGAGCCATGCGCCCCGCATGGCGCACGTGTTAAAGCTGGTTGTCAAACGGTTTCACAAGTCTTCCACCCATCTGCAAGACATTCTAAAAATGGCCAGGAAACTTTGCTTGCACTTCAGCCATTCCTACACCACCAAAAACACACTCCTTGAGCTGCAGCTACAGAATGGCCTTCCCCAACATAGGCTAATGTGCGAAGTTTCCACTCGTTGGAATTCCAGCCTCCATTTGTTGGACCGACTCTATGAACAGAGAAAGGCCATTAATGATTTTTTTGATGTTTCAAGTGGACAGGAGTACTCCCCTGTGTAGTTTGGATGTCAGCCAGTGGCAACTCATGTGTGAACTGCCATTTGCTCAGGCCCTTTGAGGAGGCCATGTTATATGTCAGTCGCCCGAACTACAGGATGAACAATGTCATTCCATTGCTTCATGTCATGGAACAGATGCTGCAAAATCTGTCTGGTCAGGGGACTGGAGATGTGGTGACTACATCACACGGCCACTTGAGTCCAGTGGGGGCTGAACTGTAGGAGGAGGAGGAGGACATTGGAGCACACGCAATGTCTGGTGAAATTAGTGGTTTTTCTACTCAGGTGACAGGAGAGGAGGAGCAGCCAGAGGATGTAGAGGGAGATTAAGAAGAAGAGGCAGTTTGAGAGGCAAGATAATGTCTTATGTAAATGCATATAAGAAAAAAACAAAACTATGAGGAAACTTTAGTATCATTGAGGAAAAAATACACAGATTTCACACAAACCCCTTCAGCAGCAAATAAACAAGAGTGACAGAAAGCAAAAAATGAATTTGTACAATGGCAAATGAAATTGGAATCCATGTATAATGATCAATATAAACTAGATCTATTTAAATTTGGTAATAAAGCAGGTAAATTGCTGGCCAAACTTGCTAAATCTGAAAGAACAATAATCCAGGGGATGTATGATAAAAAAGGAGCGATACAAAAAGATAACAAAAATTAATGAATACTATACTATAAAAATGACTATGCAAAGCTTTATGAAGAAGAACAAGAATTGGATTTAGATGGTGACACGTTTTTAGAGGGTATCATATTACCTACCCTGACCGAGGAAGTGAGAAAATTTTTAAATTCCCCGATTTCAGAAGAAGAAATAATTAGTACAATTAAGTGGTTAAAAAAGGGAAAAGGCACCTGGTCTAGACGGGTACTACGGGGAATTTTATGGTTTATTGGCAGAAGAAATTACCCCAGCACTAAGCAAGGTTTTAAACAAATTATGCCACAAAAACGGTAATGTATCCCGGAAATTTACAGCCCACATTAAAGTTTTCAAAAAACCAGGTAAAGACCCATTGTTGCCAGGTTCTTACCGCCCAAAATCACTGATCAATCAGGATGTAAAAATTTGGGTCTCAAAAATTATGGCCAACAGACTATCAATTTATCTGCCCTAAATTGATGGGATCGAACCAGTGCGGATTTGTCAAGGTAAGGTCGGCGGTGGCGAACATACGAAAGGTTATCACAGTACAAGATGCAATAGAAAGGGAAGGCTCAAAATATTCAGCGGCTTTTTGTGGTGTCGATGCAAAAAAAGCTTTTGACATGGTAAAAGGGGAAATGGCAAAATTCAGTTTTGGATAAGCTAGGTATTAAAGGAGATTTCAGAAGTTTTATTGCAGCAATTTATCATAATCCCCAGGCTAAGGTACATACTCCAGGCTTTTATCAGATACATAGTTTGAAAGGCTGAAAAAAGACAAGACGTCCATCAAGTTCAGGCTATTTTGATCCAGACGAAGGCAAAAAACCCGAATGAGGTAGAAGCCAATTGTCCTCATTTTAGGGAAAAAATTCCTTTCCCAACTCCAATCTGGCAATCGGAAAAATCCCGGGATAAAACGACCCCTCCAAATCCTGCCCACTATAACTTGTTATATTATTAAAACTCCAAAATGCATCCAAACCCTTTTTGAACTCATGTTATTGAATTCACCATGACAGAGAGTTCCACAGTCTCACTCTTCTAACAGTAAAGAATCCCTTTCTATGTTTATGTATAAACTTTTGTTCCTCAAGACTTAGAGGATGCCCCTTTGTTCTAAACACAGTCCTGGGTATAAATAGATGATGGGAGAGATCTCTATATTGACCTTTGATGTATTTAAACATATTTATCATGTCTACCCGAAACCATCATTTCTCTAAACTAAAAAAAACCCCAATCTTGCTAATCTTTCTGGGTATTGCAGTCCACCCAGTCCTTTTATTATTTTTGTTGCCCGCTGTTGTACCTGTTCAAGCTCTACAATGTCTTTCCTGTGCACTGGTGCCCAAAACTGTACATAATATTCCATCTGTGGTCTAACTAGTGACTTATAAAATGGAAGAATAATGTTCTCATCATGTGCATTTATGCCCCTTTTAATACACCCCATGATCCTGTTTGCCTTGGCAGCTGCTGCCTGACACTGGCTGCTACAATTAAGTTTACTGTCCACCAGGATTCCCAAGTCCTTCTCCATGTCACTTTTACCCAGCATTTTTCCATTTAACATGTAATCGTGTAATGATTTTTCCCCCCAAATGTGCATAACCTTGCATTTACCTATGTTAAACCTCATCTGCCATTTCCCTGCCCAGGCCTCCAACTTATCCAATCCCTTTTTGTAAAAAAACACATTATCCTCTATTGTGTTGATTACTTTACAGAGCTTAGTATCTTTCTGAAAAGATCGATATTCTACCCTGTGCAATCCATTGTAAGATCGTTAATGAAAATTTTAAAAAGAGGATAGGGCCCAATACTGAGCCCTGTGTTACCCCACTAGTAACAGTGATCCAGTCTGAGTATGCACCGTTAATTATCACCCTTTGTTTTCTATCTCTGAGCCAGTTGCTTACCCACTTGCACACATTTTTCCCCAGTCCAAGCATTCTCTTTTTACTTACCAATCATTTATGTGGCACAGTATTAAATGCTTTAAAAAAATCTAAATATATGACATCCTGTCTCACCCCGATCCAGTCTAGAACTAACTTCCTCATAGAAGCTGATGAGATTAGTTTGACAAGACCGATCCTTCATAAACCCATGTTGGAACGGTGTTATACATTTATTGTCAGGAGATAATCCAGGATAGCATCTCTAAGAAAACCTTCAAAATTTTACCAAAACAAAGGTTAAGCTCACCGGCCTATAGTTTCCAGGATCACTTTTTGACCCCTTTTTGAATATTGGCACCACATTTGCTATGCACCAGTCCTTTGGGACATACCCCGTTATTAGACAGTCCATAAATATTAAAAATAGGGGCCTATATATGACATCACTTAACTCCTTTCTGTTTTAATCTTTTTACTATTTATATAGTTAAAAAATATTTTGGGGTTAGTTTTACTTTCTATGGCAATATGTCTGTCTGTCTCCAGCTTTGCTGCCTTTATCATTATTTTACATATTTTATTCTTTTCCTTATAGTTTTTAGTGCCTCTTCATTGCCCTCCTGTTTTAGTAGTTGAAACACTTTATTTTTGTTATTTTGTTATGCTTCTTTTACATCTCTGTTGATCCACATTGGGTTTTTCCTGTTTTAAAATTTTTGATTACCCTAAGGTATGTACCTTCACAGTGGTAGCCTAGGATTTTTTAAAAATATCCCATTTATTATTTGTTTGCCATTTTTCTTTTCCCAGTCAATACGGTTTAGGGCCTCCCTAAGCAGAATAAAATTAGCCTTCCTAAAATTCAGTGTTTTTGTGGCTCCCTGACAAAAAAAGGATAAATGGAAATGTATTATATTTTGGTCACTATTTCCTAGATGCCCCTCAACCTGAACCTTTGTTACTCTGTCAGGTCTATTAGTGAATATTAAAGGGGTTTTGCCAGGACACGAGTTACTTACCTCCTTATCAGCACAGAGTAGAATATAAACAAATCATGCGGAGTTATGAACGCTGCAGAGGTGAGAGGGAGGGGGTGAGCAAGGAGTGATGACTAAGGGAGCGTCTCAAAACTTAACTCAAATAATAACATTACAATAGTGGATTATCTATACAGCAGACACAGGCTTATACACTGCACTTTCTCCCCACTCCATTGAAAGCTCATTCATTTTCCCTGTCGTCAGATAAGAAGTGTTTCATGCAAGCGGGCGAGATCAGCTCCTGTCAGCTCTCCTGGTCGTGTCTAATGCAAACTTTCAGGTAACTAAGGGGGACTGAGAAATGCTGTAGCTCTAACAGGCTTCATTTTTTGTAATCACATATATTTAGAAAAGTGATTAAATACCCATTTTGGAGGATCCCACGTCAACATTACATCGTGGTAAAACCCCTTTAAGTCTAGAATAGACTAGTCGGTTCCTGCACCATTTGGCAAAGGTAATTATCATTAGTTACTGACAAAAACCTGTTTTCTTTATGAGAGCTACAGGTTTCAGTTTCCCGATTGATGTCTGGATAGTTAAAGTCACCCATAATAACAATCTCATTCTGATTAGCCGCCTTCATCTATTTGTCTGAGGAGTACATCTTCCATGTATTTTGTTATATTTGGGGGCCTAAAGCAGACCCCTATTAGTATTATATTGTTACCCCATGTATATTTACCCATAATGATACTACATGTTCATTACCTGTACCTATATCTTCCGGCAGTGTTGGCTTCAGACAGGATTTTACATAGACAAACACCTCCCCCCTTCCGGTGTTTACGGTCCCTTTTAAATAGACTGTAGCCCTGCAAGTTAACCGCCCAGTCGTAGCTCTCGTCCAGCCATGTCTCAGCTATCCCTAAGAAAGGGCACACGACAGGTATGCCCTATGTCACCCCTATTGTTTAACATAGCTCTTGAACCCTAATACAAATGTTGCTAAAAGGAAACTTATACACTGGAATAAAAAGTTGGGGATGAAAGAGTGAAATTATGTTGTTTTGCAGATGATATGCTGATTTTTATGGAGACTCCAGAGCAACATTTACAGAAAGTTTTAGATAAACAGAGTGAAGTGGGCAAAATCTCTGATTACAAAAGTAATAGTTTGGTAGCTAAAAAGTGAATTTTAAGGCACTCGTTGCAAGAAAGTAGTACAGATAGGGGGGAAGTTCTCAGAACATTGAGAGAAATTTTCTTCCTTGATAAATTGGATACAGAAAGATCCAAAGAGGGCTCAATTAAAAAATGTGGAGGAACTTTATGGAATTTGCCTTCACCGACCAGGAGTTGACCAAGATTATGAAACCTTTAGAATATATTTCTTGCTATCTAAAGGAGAACCTTGCAGGTAACTTGGGAAAATTAAAAGTTAAAGACTAGTGGTTGTAAGAAGAAATGTGGGATTTACAATTTTTTTTTTCCCCCACTTTGGCCCATTTTGACCAGTGGGTATATCAGGTGGAGTTTGTCCATTAGCGCAATAGTGAACTTAGAAATAGCCAAGAAGGACTACAGGATGTTCAAGTTTTTTTTTACTTTCAGTTTATTAGATGTTTTCCCTTATTTTTTTGATTCATAGTTTAAAAAATTGTAAGACAAGGACATCTCTTAAACTTCTATCACACAAAGATGTATGGTATTCATGTGATGTCAATTAGATACTATTAAGAATGGATGACATTTTCTTTGTAAATTTGTCTTGCAAATAAAAATTGTTTAAAAAAAAAAGACAAGGCAGATGACCCAGACACACCGTGGCAGTATACAGTGGAAATGGAGGCAGGGAGTCCCTCAGAATCACTTGCTCAGATGGCCCGCTGCATGCTGATTTGCCTGGGTAGTGACAGTCGAATAGTCATCATCCGGCAGAGGGATGACTTTTGGCTCTCCATCCTCTTGGACCCTCGCTACTGGTCGAAAATGGGAGCCTTTTTTCAAGTACTATAGAGTTTTTTCAAGTACTATAGAGACATCCTATGTAATCCGTTGGCCGCTGCCTTTCTGCGCCATCACCCATCCGCTCGCAGGTCTGACCGGGGGGTTCCTCAGCACTCACATACCACTGCCACGGCTGCTGTGGGGGGGGGGGGAGGTCGAATTAGTACCAGCACCATCAGCAGCAACCTGAGTCTGGAGTCATTGTTGAGCAGCTTTCTTCACCCGCCTAGTGAGGAAGGTAATCACCAGCAGCAGCACCTGGAGCAGACCCTAAACCAGCAGGTGGTGGCCTACTTGGACAGGACCCTGCCACCCCACATTGAAGATCCGCTGGACTACCGGGCAGCCAAACTGGAATTATGGCCGCAACTTGCCGAGTTTGCACTGGAGAAGCTGTCCTGCCCGGCCAGTAGTGTGGCATCAGAGCAGGTGTTCAGTGCGGCGGGGGCCATAGTTACCCCAAGGAGAACTCGCTTGTCCACCCGAAGAGACTCACCATTGTCAAGATGAATCAGGCGTGGATCAGCCAGGATTTCCACACATCAATGCCTGATGATCAGCCATGCCTTCTCACCCAAACTTTGACAAATGAGTCTGGATTCTTCTGTCTACCTGCCTCATCATTTACTATTCTGATGCTGCCACCCGCCTGATGCTACACATTTGCTGCCAGCTGCTCCTTCTACCACCCACCATCTTTACCTCCACATTGTGTAATTGTGCCAATCTGTGGCCTACTCATGTTGCTGCCACCTCCACACTATGTCATTGTGCCACTCTGTGGCCTACTCATGCTGCCGACACTTCCATACTATGTCATTGTGCCACTCTGTGGCCTACTCATGTTGCTGCCATCTCTACATTCTGTCAGTGTGCCTCTCTATGGCCTACTCATGCTTCTGCCAACTGACCACTCTCTCACTCGACCACCCTGTGGTTTCCTAACGCTGTTTCCATTCTCCACCACTCTTTGATGTTGCCACTATGTTTGGTTTTTCCCTTCTTTTAATCTTTCAGAAGGAATGAAAAGGACAAACACAACCAGAGAAACTGTAAGGCCAGTTTGACATGGTCCTTGTTTGCATCAGGATTGTCTGATGATTAGGTAGCCAAAAGCAGGAGTGGATACAAAACACAGGAGACATGCAAATATTCCATTTACTTGTGATCTCTGTTTTGGATCAACGAGTGTGTCTCTTTGGCTTTAGCAATACTGATGGATTATTGATCGATTGAAAGCAGACACCGACGGATCAATGGAAGGGCAAAGTTACTGACGACACAATTTCCACCCCTTCAGAGGCTCTCTACATGTATCGGCCTTTAACAGAACAGGTTCTGTCATAATCTGTGGAATCATCTGATGATGGTGTAAAAGGAGTGTGCTCTTTGATGCTATAGTGGGATCTTGGCCCTCTGCTCGGTTCTTTCTAGCTGGCACTGACATTACCCTGTCAGGCTGCATTCACACTTCAGTTATTTGGTCAGTTTTGACCCCGTAACTGCCCAGATAAGTGAAGTGTGAAGCGATTCTAAGAGCGGCACCTGTCATCTGCGTGTCATACTAAAACACAGCATTGTTTCAATAGCAATCCACACTCCCAATACATATTTCTGCAATGTACAATGTTCTACAACACCATTCAGGCTCTCTGAAGTCAGGAACTAGATGTTTTTTAACGCGATTCTTCGCGAATAAATTCAGAACGAAACTAATTTTGGGGAATTTTGCTCATCTCTAATAAATATATTAAATGTCAATATAGAGATCTCTCCCAATACCTATTTATACTCAGGACTGTAGATCATTGATACTGGGATTTATTCTGATTGCCAGAATGGAGTCAGGAAGGAATTTTTCCCTAAAATAAGGACAATTGGTTTCTACTTCATGGGGGTTTTTGCCTTCCTCTGGATCAACACTATAGCAAAATAGGCTGAATGGGATGGACATCTGTTTTTTTTCAGCCTTAAACAACTATGTTTGGTTTGAAATGCAAGAAAGACCTTTACAATTGATCTGTTCTGCATGCTTTAAGTTTTAAGTTTTTATCAAGAAGATGTAATAAAGATGGAGTTTTTATTATAAAATAATCTCTAGGTCTCAAGTTTTGCATTTTTTGACGCCTATTTTATGCATTGTGGCTCCTCGAAACTATTTGTATAATCAACTGCACACAAAGTTGCATACCTTCAAACATTTAAATTCCCATTTGTGGACATTTTAAGCTTTTTGTCCAGTCTACCCAGGAAAGATCCAAAAAACTTCCAGAAATACCTATTTTGGGCCACATTTGTATAATTTCTACCCCCTTTGAGGACCATTTCACAGGATAATCCTATGATTAACAAGATGGTTGGGAGGAATGCAGCCAAAAGTGAACAGCAGCAAGATTTGACATAAAAATGAATGTTTGGAATGATCTAACTTCCTGGCACAGAGATAAGCAAATAGGCTGTAATGGAGTGTTCCCATATTTCCACTAGCTAGCACTATATCTAAGCCGATTGTCTTGGAGAACGAGGAGGGGGGCATGCTTGCAGCTGTTCTCCCCATTCATTTCAAGAGTCTGAAGAGGTGAGTAAGCCATTACAACTACACAAGACCACCAGGAAATCTAGCATTAACTCCTACACTACCCTGAATCACCAGGGAAACAGGCATTAACCCATCTACTACCCTAGAACACCAAGGAAAAGACCAATACTTTCCACTATACTAAACCAAGAGAACAATTGGCATTATGACCACTAGGAAAACAGGAAAACAAGTATTAAGCTAATCTTTAATGTGTTTTGGCATTATGGCACTAACCACTTTAATGCCATATATCACTAAATATGTTGGTAATTCCATCACTAACCTAGACCACCAGAGTTACTAACTAGTGCTCCTGTTGCCGCTGTAAACCCAAGACTTCGTCCTTATTATGCCGGTTTCCAAATTAATATCAGAATGGACATATGCGCATATGTCAGGGAAGAATAAAGGCAAAATCCTTTATTTTGGTTAACAGACAAGTTTTTATATAGTTGGTTTCGAGGTGTGTCAATATTAACACCATCATTATTACTTCACATTTTCATTACAATTTGCAATACCATTTGTTAGTTTAATCCTAATACAATTGGTTACTTCTTAATAAACATATTTTAATACATAGGCAGTGACCTTTACTTTAGTTTTGTTTTGCATTTCTAATAATTAATTTGCAACATATCATATCACCTGGTATATCAGACAGTCATTATTAAAGTAATTAAATAAATAAGAAAAACAACTTATCTAGCCATTGTTTTAATGATATACTAGGAAAACAGGTTGTTTGTTGGGGTGGCTAAGAATCTGGGGGATTTTTTTTTAATGGTCCTAGAAGATTAAGTAATGGAATGTTATGGCAATCATCCCACATTACAGTTGTCTTATATAAAAAAATGTGTATTATTAGTGATTACAAATTGGAGGGAAAAAAAGCCAGCCAATAAGATAGTAGGGGAACTAAAATACCTTTCGATAAGTAACAATAATTAATAGATTCCTCTTTTGGAAATTATGAACAATTTAAGTTATTATCTCTATAAAATATGAACAAGGCCAAGCACTTCTGGAAAAGAAAAGTAAGCAGCAAAATCTTAAATGCGAGAAATTAAAAACATTTAAAACTTAGTAAATAATAGAGATGTCACTTAACCCTATATTTTCTATGACACTTCTGTAATGTCATTCTGACCCAGAAAGCTGAACACGCTTATTTTTTTACACTGCACTTGTCTTCTTAGGGGAGGATACAAGAGGATGATTGTCCTCACCTAAACAAACACTTTAATCTTTTTCAGCCAAATCCTCTAAAAAAAGCCAGTAAACCTGCAGAAATGTAGCTCTAGATGTGACTGATGGATATAATACAGTGCAAGTTAATATCAGTTCAGGATAACAATGTTAAATCATTTGCAAAGTTACTAGATTTAATAAATTAAAATGTTATGCAAATCTGAAAATAGTTTTTAGTTACTTATATGTTTTTAACATTATAGTACTCATTTGTGACTTTCACCGAAAATCGTACGTGTTCCTGGAAAACTACGCCTTATTACGGTATGAAACAATCATTATACTTTAGTTATAAAACTGTTCTTATTATATCCGACAGTGGATTTTTGCAAATCCCCTGGGACTCCAGAATGTGACTGCAAACTCTATACTGTCTGTAGTTACCAATTAAATGGTACCAAAATGGTCTGGACATTATGTAAAGAGAATTATTAGATAACACTTCACAATTTGGTGCCCATGCCCCCTATGTTTCCTTATCATTCATACTCCTTGTTTTGGAATTTATAAATGTTTATAAAACATAAGAAACTAAGGGTATGTTCACACGGCTTATTTTCTAGCATAATTGCGAGCATATTTCACCACGTATTCACCACGTATTGCACTTAATGGCGAAATGCGTGACGCAATTACGGTAATTCATAGCTCTCATAAAGAGCTCTGGATTACACGTCGTCCCCCCGTGCGTACAATACGATCGTATTGTACGCGCGGGGGGGAGAATTGACATGTCAATTGTTAGCGGCGAATACGCGCCACTGACAATGCATGTCTATGGGGCTGGCACCAGGCCTGCCCTCCGTGCTTTGGAATTACGCGCTGATCAACATGTGGTTTCAAAACACCCGGCGTATTGCGGCACGTACTATATGCGCCGCAAGCCGCAAGAAGCCATGTGAACATAGCCTAAGAATGTAGCTTAAAAAGAGAAAGATGAGTAGATTTGTAATACTGTACACTGGCGACAGACACAAGTCAGATGGGCTTTCAGCAGAACTTTACTGTCTCATTTAAACAGTTACCAAACAGCCACAGATAGGGTTGTGGAGTTGGTAAGCCAAACCACCGACTGAACCTGACTCCTCAATTTCCCTAACTCTACCAAAATGGAATCAATTCTGATTCCACAACTCTAACTTCACAACCCTGGTTCTGAGATGAGTGCAGGCATTTATTTCCACAGTCTTTTTCCTCTTATCTAAAGCAGAGAAGCTTCACTACTGAGCATGTACATAATGTGCAGCACACGTTCATCTCAACTAAAAGCTTAGATCCTTAGATCAGAAATAGAGCAGACATTTACACTCTCAAGCAAAAGGGTAACAATGTTTTGAACTTACACTACGGTTTTGAATGTAAGACTACCATCATTTTGTAGGCAATCATCTTGGCTTGTAAATATGGCTTGCAAATATTTAGTATATGCTTAGTTATGCAAATTCTTGTCATTTAACAGCATTGTTACTGTTTTGCTCCTAAAAAATCTAAATTTGAATTTTTATTATTTTGTTAATCCTTCTGGGCAAGCTCTCGATCAGATTCAGCATGTTTCGACCGAAATTTGTTCCCAGGGCTCTTCTACACATTTGCAAAGTTGGTGCATACTGATCGACTGACTTGGGTACAAATACAGCTTTTTCATTAACTCTACCTTCAAGTGTTCAGTTGAGTGGAAATCTGGAGACTGTGCGGCCCAATCCAGCAACCGTACTTCATTGTCATTGAACCATTTATTCGCCAATCTTGACGTATGCTTCGGGCTGTAGTCCTGCTGGAACACTATTTAGTCCATTTCATACCCACAGTACTCAAGTGTATGAAGAGGATGGATGGCTTCATTATGTATTCTTTCAACTGTCATGCCCTCACATGATGCAGTTTGGCAATTTTCTTGGCTGAAAGACCACTATTGATGAGCTGAATTACGCGATTTCTCTTTTCTTGAGATCTTCACGGCTGCTACTGAATTTGAATTAGCGACCTTTCACTTGGGAATCAACCTTATAACATACTGAGCTATTAGGGAATGTGAGAAGAGGTTGTAATTTGTAGTAACAAAAAGAAATAAATTGTGGCTTCCGGTTCTGGCGCGCACATGAGCGGTCACACAGAGTGAGTGCTCCCGCTCCATCCCGCTGATCCCGGCGCTCCCCGCGGCCATTAAGCAGCAACAAGCGGCTCTTGCAGGAGCCGCGAGTGAGCTCCTTCACCAGCACCGGGTGCGGAGGTTGTTTTCAACGGCGGGGAGCCCGTGTGCTGGGAGAGTACATCCCGGCAGAAAGCGCGCCTGCAGCCAAGAGGGCGCCCGACCCTTCGCGCTCCACGAGGAGTGGACGCATCCTCCCGCAGCCACAGACCCCATAACCCACAAAGGCAGCTGAAGCATGGCAGCCAGAGGAGGAGGAGGACATCCAGGACGGCGGTAGCGTGGTCTCATAGCATGGAGCCATGCAGATTACACAAGTAAACATATAACATTCCGACCAAGGTAAATAATAAAACTCACGTTTATTGGCAATCTTCATTCAAGTAAAAACAGTCGATCAGACATACTTGTATTCTTTTTCAATGATCTGCAGCAGCAGTAACCACAAACAGTGAAAGATTCAATCCAGCTTAGTATCATGCAACCGCATGTAGTTAGTGAGAGCAGTATGGACAGGGGGCGTCACCCTCCAGCGGAAGCGACGTTTCGGAAGACAAAACTCCTCCTTTCTCAAGCACAGGTAAGTGATTAGAGACTATACTGATATAGGAAAACAATCGTCATTATTAATTAGTAACTATGTCTGACAACATTAAAAACATTTAAAAACATATGATTCCAGAACATGCATTGTGACATTTACAGAAAAACATTCATATTGAGATTCTCATTTAGTCCCTTGGGGTTAAGTGTATCTAGTTTGAAAATCCACATTGCTTCTCTGCGTAAGAGTGTTCTTTCTATTGATGTACCTTCTAATGAGTAAACCTGTTCTAAAATACACCATCGGAGTTCTGATACTCCGTGGCGTCTCTCGTGAAAATGGCGAGCAACAGAGCTCTCTCCAAATTTTTTGTTATCATTGTCATCACTTTTGCCTATTTTATTCTGGAAAGTACGTATGGCTGAACGATGTTCATTAATTCTGATTTTAACACTACGGGTGGTCTGCCCCACATACCCCAAGCCGCAAGGGCACTTCACAAAATAAACGACATTTTTGCTATTACAAGTATGCATACCTTTTATATTGATTTTATAACCCTTTGTGGTATGTGTAATGTACGAGCCACGTATAATAGCATGGCAGTTTTGACAATTCATACACGGAAACGTCCCTTCTTTTTTTGTTGTTACACTCATAGTTTGTTTCTTATCTCTTATGTCTGATCTGATGAGCATATTCCCCAAGGTTTTTGCCTTTCGATAAATGAATCTCGGTGGTATTTTGAACAAGTGTCCGAATTTGGGATCAGTGGACAGTAGCGGCCAGTATTTTTTTTTAAATAAATAATTTTTTTATTTGGGAATAAATATTAAAAAAATTTTTTTACCTTGTTTTTTTTTTAAAAATTTTGTAAAGTATTCTTCTGGCAAAACATCCTTTTTTATTTAATTTTTCTTCAAATCTTTTTTGTGAAATTTTTTAAAAATTTTCCTCTTTTTTAAATTTAGAGGTTTTGGAAGGCCCCTTGTAAAAAATTTTTTTGGATCCAAAAATAAGGGGGTTTAGATATTTTGAAAAAAATTTTTTTTTTTCCAGGGGGGAAAAATAAAAATCTTTTTAATGACCCCCAATTTTCTTTTTTAAAAACCTAAATAAGCAACAGGGGCAACCTATATTTGAAAAAATTGTTTTATTTGAAATTTTTAAAAAATAATGGGAAACTCAACGACAAACGTTTTAAAAACATAAAATTTTGTTAAAAAAAATTTTTTTTTTAATTAATAAAAAATCTCTATACAAAAAAATTTCCTTTAAAAGGGAGAGGCAGTGAGAACAACTATGTGAAGAGCGTTTTAACTAATCAACAGATTTTTTTTTTTTTGGTTAAAATAATTTTGTAAAAATATTTAGGTTCGGCAAAATTTTTTTTAAAAAAAGGCACCTTGGGCCCCCCCCCGGGGTTCGCTAATCTTTATATGATGTTTTTTTAAAAAACCCATGCTTTCCATCAGGTCTATCCACACGTCGAACTGTGGCTCAGATATGTGGGAGTCCTTTGTTATGAAGGGGATGGGAACAACTCAATGATTTTTTTTGATATGTCAATGTTGCCATCCATTTAAATTTAGTTCTTCCCCCCATTAATGAAAAGTTGTTCATTTTTTTGGATGTTTAAATACAGAAATGTGAAAGGTACTTAAAAAATGTACTGTATTCCAAACCTATGGGGAAAAAAAATCTTTTATCAAAACTAGTCATTGCCCCTATGTATTTTAATGGCAACCGAAAAGTAGTTTATTAGGAAGACGCTCTGCTCAGATACATCATATTATTGAAACAAATGGAGAAAATTGTTTAAAAAAATTTTCACAAAAGAGGATAATAGTCTAAAATTTGAAATTATGGGACAGGATGTTTTTGCCATGGATAAGATGAGCTGTTACAAATAATAATAAGGAGAAAAAAATGGATAGTTTATTTATTGTGAGTTTTGGATGTAAAGTAAAAACATTGAATATATTATAAAAAAAAATGGCCCCTACTGTCCACTGATCCCAAAAATTTGGAAATTTTCAAAAAAACCCCCAGATTCATTTTCGAAAAGGGAAAAACCTTGGGGAATTGCTCATCTTTAGACATAAAAAGGTAAGAAACAAAATGAGGTAACAAAAAAAAAAGAAGGGACGTTTCCCGGATGAATTGTCAAAACTGCCATGCATTATACGTGGTGTAATTTCACTACCCCAAAGGATATAAAAACAATATAAAGGTATGCATACTTGTAATAGCAAAAATGTCGTTTATTTTGTGAAGTGCCCTTGCGGCTTGGGGTATGTGGGGCAGACCACCCGTAGTGTAAAAATCAGAATTAATGAACATCGTTCAGCCATACGTACTTTCCAGAATAAAATAGGCAATAGTTCTGACAATGATAACAAATAATTTGGAGAGTGCTCTGTTGCTCGCCATTTTCACGAGAGACGCCACGGAGTGTCAGAACTCCGATGGTGTATTTTAGAACAGGTTTACTCATTAGAAGGTACATCAATAGAAAGAACACTCTTACACAGAGAAGCAATGTGGATTTTCAGACTAGATACACTTAACCCCAAGGGACTAAATGAGAATCTCAATATGAATGTTTTTCTGTAAATGTCACAATGCATGTTCTGGAACCATATGTTTTTAAATGTTTTTAATGTTGTCAGACATAGTTACTAATTAATAATGACGATTGTTTTCCTATCTCAGTATAGTCTCTAATCACTTACCTGTGCTTGAGAAAGGAGGAGTTTTGTCTTCCGAAACGTCGCTTCCGCTGGAGGGTGACGCCCCCTGTCCATACTGCTCTCACTAACTACATGCGGTTGCATGATACTAAGCTGGATTGAATCTTTCACTGTTCGTGGTTACTGCTGCTGCAGATCATTGAAAAAGAATACAAGTATGTCTGATCGACTGTTTTTACTTGAATGAAGATTGCCAATAAACGTGAGTTTTATTATTTACCTTGGTCGGAATGTTATATGTTTGCTGAAGACGGCACGAGGAGAGTTGCCATATCCAGACCACTAGACACACGAATGGTGTATATTGTATATTAGCCCAGGTATATGCTATTACAGAATACACAAGTAAGACTGCAGCTTGCAGGAGGGGGGCAGCTACAGGTGGAGGAGCAGGTCCACCAGATGCCTTTGGCAGCAGCACAGGAGGTAGATGGGGTGCAGGAGGCCATAAACGAGCTGGACCATCAAAAAAAATTAACAGAAGCTGATGCTCCTGTGGAGGCCCCCAGGCAACAGCGTGCCCCTCACACCCAAAAGCATAATGGGGCCCCTATATCTGACCGAACGGACAGCACATGCTGGACAGTGATTCTTCTCGCCCCCAGTCGCCCAAAACCAAACATGGAGAGGGTGGATGCACCATTACCCCAGGAGAGGGGGAGGAATATGAGGAACGGGTACCAGGTCTATCAGTCTCCTGCAAAGCCATGGCAATAACCGTGGCAAAACCTTGGGCGCCAGATATCATGGCCTCACTAGAGTCTGTAGTTGCAAGATCAGTCTCTACAGCAGTCTCGGCTGCTTTTACTGCTATCGAAGTTGATGTTGATAAGAACAAAGCACAGATTGCAGATCTAGAGGAGAGAACAAATGGGGTGGAAGATGACCTGTTAGATGTACGGAGCTCTATGGAGAGACTTTTTAGGAGAACAGAATACCCTGAAAACAAGGTAGAAGACCTTGAAAACAGATCCCGCCGCAATAATGTGAGGATTATAGGGTTGAAGGAGGATACCCCACAAGGCTTACTACCCAAAATCTGCGTGGAAGAGATCCCTAAACTTCTAGGACTCAAGGCTCCTATAAAGGTAGAGAGCGCGCATAAGATAGGCCCCCCACGGGCCCTGACGAAAGATGGCGGATCCCCGCCACCAAGGGCAGTCATAGTTCGTTATCTTGATTATGCGGATAAATCAGCCCTCCTACAAGCATATCGTTCCAAAAAAGACGATTTGATATACAAGGGACAGAAACTGCTCCTTTTTGCTGATTATTCCGCAAAATGTTCCAGGGACTAGGTGTATCAAATCGGCAACAGGACTCTGCAAGAATAGAATCCAGTCAGCGAGATCCCTGGCAGCCCATTAGAGGGCACCAGAGGTCTAGAAATACAGGAGACTAATTCCTGGTCCCGCTACCATTCACCACGGAAGAGATGAAAGGGACTGTGTCTGTTAAAGTTACAGGCATTTCATCTGCCATGTCTTGCACATCTGAGTTGGGGGGGCTGGGGTACTTTGACTCACATATTGGGACGAAACGTGGATATGATAATGTTTAATTGGTTATATCTATGTTCAATTGTATATCAGTGTTTAACTTGTGTGAAGTTGTTCAATGCTTTGTGGAGCAAGGAAGGGTGAGGGTCCTCCGGCTCTACAGCTGGGATGTTCTGCTATATTGTCACACTTTTTTAGTATAGCGGGTGGGAAGATTTGATTAGGAATGAAAATCGTGAGGTCTCGTGATTTCGCCTCACACACAGATGTGCGAGCAAAGAGAAGCCAGGTAGAAGGTGAAAGGAAATTTGGAGGAGGAGTTACAGTTAATAGTTGGCTACAGGGGTTCAGTTGGGAAGGGGGGAGGGGGGTTACTCCTTGTCCTTTAACAGAGTAGATCAGATACACAGGGACAATGGCTTATACCCTGAAAATCGCTACCTGGAATGTGATGGGGTTACGGTCTCCCCAATAGAGGATGCTTGTTTTGAGGCATTTGAAGCGGTTTGGGTGGGGGCCGTGAAAGCCGCGGCTGCAGTGGGGGGGAAAGCAGGGGTGGTAGTGTTGATTCACAAAAACTCTCCATGGAAAACTCTTGCGTTTGATTCTGATGACATGGGAAGGGTCCTCACGATGAAGGTAGATTCCCCGGCAGGGGTTTTCAATTTGGTTAATGTATATGGCCCAAATACCCAGGATAGCAAGTTTTTTGTGATCTGGAGACTAAACTAATGCGATTGGGAAATGAAGGAATTCTAATGCGGGGGGGATTTCAACTGTGTTATGCATAATTCAGAGGATATGAGGAAAGTGGCTACTTCTGCTCCGCCCCAGGAAAGAGGGAAGAGTCTGATACTCAGACTAAGTGACAATCTATGTCTGGTAGATACTTGGAGAAGGTTGAATCCGGCGGAACGGGAGTACACACACTTCTCTCATGCCCACAACTCCTGATCCCGGCTGGACTACTTTCTGGCAGACTACAAATTAGTGGGCAGGGTGGAAGCAGTAACTATAGGGGATCTGGTGATCTTGGATCATTCACCGGTGATTATTTCTCTACGCGAGAGTTTCCCTAGAGGGAATGATATTATCTGGAAACTGCCCCCATCTCTTCTGATAGACAAGTTGTTTAGGGATCTACTGGTACAGTGGTGGAAAGAATATGCATAAGATAATGAAGCGCATGTAAAGTCACCCATGCTTTTCTGGGATGCGGGTAGGGCCGTGTTACGGGGCAGAATTATGTTGTATGTGGCAGCAAAAAAATGAAACTGAAGAGTGGTTTTGAGGGGGCGAACGCGGCTTTGAGGAAGGCATACACTACCTTTCTCTCGAGTCCATCTGCTGAAAACAAAGAGAAATGGATGAAGTCGAGAGAAATTTTTGAACTACAACAAAAAAGAGTGGAATCATTTTACCATGATCAATTTAGGGTGTCACTATTTAAATTTGGGAATAAAGCGGGGAAGTTGCTGGCTAATTTGGCTAAGGGGAGGAGGGGAGTAACTAATATCTTAAGTCTCAAATCAGGGGCGGGGAGGATGGTCAGGGAACCCAAGGAGATCAATAATCTCTTGCGAGAATACTATCATAAGCTCTACACTCAATCCACCTTTGACCTCGAAAAAGGGAAACAGTTTTTGCAGCAGATCGACATGCCTACTTTGTCAGATCAAGATAGGGACTTTCTTAATGCAGAAGTCGAGGAGGAGAAGTCTTCCCCCTAACAAAGCCCCAGGTCCTGATGGGCTTCCAGGAGAAGTGTATAAGATCTTGCAAGAGATTTGCTCGGTTCCGTTAAGGCGGGTATTTGGGGAAATCATCAAAAATAAGGCTATGTTACAATCAGGGGACATGGCCTACATAAAAGTATTGCACAAAAAAGGAAAGGACCCGACAGCGCCAGAATCATATCGTCCTATCTCCCTGATTAATCAGGATGTAAAGATTTTTTCAAAAATATTGGCTAATAGATTGGCGATGTTAATGCCGAAGCTTATTGGGGAGCATCAGATGGGGTTCATCCAGGGACGATCTGGGGTTAACAATATTATGGTATTGTCGGTGCTAGAACATGTAGAGCAGGCTAGGTTAGAGACGAAGACACCAGCTTTGTTAGCTATCGATGCGGAAAAAGCATTTGACAACGTTAATTGGAAATGGCTAGGGTTGGTTCTAGATAGAGTAGGTATTACAGGCTTATTTAGAGATTATATAGAGGCCATGTATAAGTCCCCACAGGCGAGGGTAAACACTCCTGGCTTTTTGTCATCGCCAATCAATTTGCAGAAAGGGACGAGACAAGGCTGCCCTTTGACGCCTTTATTTTTCAACTTAGCGCTGGAGCCCTTGGTGATCCATTTGATACGATCCCCATTGTTTCAGGGGATTAAAGTAGGCAGGTTAGAGAAAAAAGTGATTTGTTTTGCGAATGATCTGCTGGTATTTTTGAATGATCCAAAGAATCAAGTAGCCAAGGTTTTGGAGGCAATGGATGAGTTTGGAGCATTCTCGGGTTTTCGGGTTAACAAGAGCAAATGTCAGTTGTTACAGTTGGGCTCACAATCAGGAAGCTTACAAGGGAAATTAGGGGTGGAGGTGGTTAAATCGCACCTTTAGGTATCAAAATAGGGTTTAGATCAGCCATGACGTATAATCTGAACTATGGCCCACTTTTTAAAAAGATAAGATCAGACCTCGATAAGTGGATGGACCTTCCACTCTCAATCATGGGTCGCGTTCACCTTATCAAAATAATAAGCTTCGTGCGACTCCTTTATCCACTCCAAAATATCCCGATTCTATTAAAACATAAGGATGTTCATTTGCTGAGAGGGGCGTTCAGTAGATTTATATGGCGGGGTAAGCAGCCGAGGATTAGTCAAAGGAAATTAACAGCAGGAAGAGGACAGGGAGGGGCACAGTTAACGAATGTTAGACTGTATAACTTGGCAGCGATGTGGCGTCATAATAGGGACTGGCTAGGGGGCTGGAATTGTTTTTCCAATATTGATCTGCAATCTCAGTTGGCGGCGCCCGTCTCCTTGAAGGCTTTAATTCATTTGCCATACAGAAAGCATCCTCCGAAGGTCAAACAGAGCATTATCCTGCGGGATACGCTGGCAACATGGAGACATGTAAGGAAACTATTCAGGAGACCTATGCTTGTTTCACGCTTTCTACCTTTGTGGGAAACTTCTTCCTTCCAAGCGGGCATGGAGAATGCCTTGTTCCACAAGTGGAAGGATAGGGGTATCTGCTCACTAGGGGATATTCTAAACCAGGAGGGAACGTTGATGCCCTGGGATCAGCTAAGCGAGGCCTTTGGCTTAGGCCAGAATCAGGTGTTTCAGTCTCTGCAGGTTAGAAATTTTTGTAAAGCCTCTACAGCCAACTTGGAAATGTTGAGGGAGTCAGAGGATTTTAGGGCACTTTGCAAAATAGAGGGTTCAAAGGGCTTGTTAGCTCAGGTTTACAGAATTCTTCATAGAGTAGATTCGAGTGAGATGACACAATCAATATTTAGAGCTTGGGAGCTTAGACTACCAGATGAAGATCTCACGAGAAAGATCTTGAGAGTCATGGATGTAGTAAGGAAAGCCACGACTAATGTAGCGTGGAGGGAGATACTATTTAGGATTGCCCATAGGGCCATCTATGCAATTAATATCCCTTACAAGAAGAAGACACAATATCTGTCTGAATGCCTTAACTGCAAAATAGGCAAGGCGGATTTACTCCATTGTCTATGGTCATGTCCTGAGATAGAGAGTACTTGGAAGAAAGTGCTGGTCATGGTCAAGAGAATTTGAGGTATTGACATTCCTAGGACACCCGGGAGCCTTCTCTTTCATTACATAGTTAACAGGTCTATATCGAAGGGATCGGAGGAGACTTTGGTGTCTGATAAAGGGCCTCACGTTCCTGGCAGTCAAACGCTGCATTTTAAGACATTGGATCAAGCCATCAGTCCCAGAAGAGGCGGAGATGATTGAGTGTTTGAGGGGAATGTTCCTTATAGAGAAATTGGATACGGAAAGGGATAAAGATAAATGTTCCAGAGCATTCTTTAAAAAATGGAAACCTTTTATTTCCAGTACCTTTAACGCAGCCGAAATCAAGGAAGTAATGGAACCTTTCAAATATACGGAGTACTATTTAAAAGAACAACAAAAAGGTACTTTGGGTAACCTAGAAGTTGATGGTTAGAGGATACAGGAGTATGTTGGGATTCTTCTTGGTGGGGAGTAAGTTTAAGGGGTGAAAACAATAAAATCCAGAAGTTGCTTGTTGGGGCCATGATTAAGTTTGCATGCAACACTGTTATGTGATTAAGCATATTGTATATCATGGTTGACATGTAAAGCACACCATTATGTTCAGAGTTTGTAATGATGCTTCTGTGTAATAAAATTCTTTAAAAAAAAAAAAAAGAAAGAAATTGTTTCACCACCAGGAGCAAAACAGTAACAATGCAGTTACATGACAATCTGCATAACTAAGCAGATGCTAAGTAGTTGCAAGTCAAATTTATGTATGAGATAGCCAAGATGATTGTCTATTATATGATGGTCGTCTCACATTCAAAGCTGTAGTGGATGGTGAGATATAGAGCCTGAAAGTCAAACGTTCAAAACATTGCTTTTTTATAAATTCATGAAAAAATATGCAGCACATACTGCATTGAACGAACTATACAAATTGTATTATATAATTCTGGAGTCGGTGTCCGTTCATTTTGCCAAAGTTGACAACGATTCCACAGCTCCAACTCCACAGCCTTGGGATAACAAGAAAAAATATGTAACTGTACAAACAGGAAAAAAGGTATTAGTTTCTTGATAGCTTGATAGTAAGGGTCATTCTTCAAGACAGGAGCCTCACTCTCCCTCCACGCATGTTGTGAAGCCTCACCTGTTGGAAGTCTCTCCTTATTAGGTACGTTAACACGGCTGATTTGAATGTTGAATCTGCCTCAGAATCAGCGCACAATCTGACTGCAATCCACCTCACTTTCTTTCTAACATAAAATCTGCCCCATGATGCTACTTTTCCTCGGCGCTGAAATTTTCAGCACTGAAAAAACAATTGACATGTCAATTCTTGAGGTGAATGCCACTCTGAATTCTCACTTCACATTACAGTATGTAGGAGACTGAAAATCTACCTAAGAAAATCAGAGTCAAGTTCTCATCCAAAATCTACACTTACTGATGTGGATTTTAGGTGTGGATTCCACACTGATTTAGCACTGAAATCAGCCATGTGAATGTACCCTTATTCTCCACTTGAGTACTCAACAACTCCTTTACTTGCTTCAGTCTGCAGTACAATGCAGTTTCCCTGTCAGACAGGAGTGACACATAGCACAACTCTGGGGCACTTTTATCAAGGCAGTTGTGCCAGAATTCTAGAGCAATTTGGACCAAAAATAATGCCGTACATGCTTTATACCACATTTATGATGTGTTTTAGGTACTTTCTAGACACTTCTACACCTTGTCTGGGAGAAGGGGTCATGTGTAAAAGGGATATGTCTTTTTGAAAAATGGCGTGGCTTAACGTGCACCACTGTGAGACAAAAAAAGCACCTAGATTTTGCCACAGATGTGGTATTAAGTATGCCAACTTAAAAATGGTGTACAGTTAAACTAGACAGTTCTAACCTGCACCAGGTTAATGTAAGTCTATGGGGCCGGCGGACCGCGCCCTCGCCCCGCCCCCGCACCTGTCCCTTATTCAAGCCGGCTCGCAATTCCGGCTTGAATAAGCCGTGTGTACCGGGGCTAAGAGTTACACAGTATTGATAAATCTGCCCCACTTGTTTTTGGCTTTCCTCAACACACACTGGCTTCCTCTTACTGCTTCGCCAACTAGACCACTCCCAGTTCTCAGCCCTTCTCCTTTGCTTGTCCCAGCTTTTTACATGGGTTCTGCTGCCATTTACAGGACAAGAGGTCACACAGCAGCCCTATAATCACATATAGCTATAAATAGTTAATTACATTCTAAATTGATAGCAAAAATGGCATTCACTCATGTGTACTAAAACATTTGGTAGCTGATAAAACATCTATTTCCCAACAGGAGTTCAGTGGCTATGGTGTGGGTGAATGTACTAATCACCCATATATTGTACAAGCTTTAAATTCATAGTCAAATGACATTCATCCATGTATACTAAATGAAATCAATGTATTTTAAAATTACATTTACTATGGAGCTTTCTTCAATTCTAAGATGACTTTCAATCTTGTATACAGAAGGAGTTTAATGACTATTTGTGACATGAAACTCACCTTTATTAGGCGGGTAAAATGACATTAAGCCGTTAGCGATTTACGAAGTTTTAGAAGATGTTACGCTGCCATGTGAAAATAGGTAGCCTCAATATACGCTAAGAATTGGTGAATGTCCATCGTTATATACTATGTAAACATCTTACTTTTTTCATTTACCCATAGGAAACGAAGTGGATGGTCCATCCAATGGACCTGCTCCTAATACATGGGAGATGGAAGTAAACCGTCCAGACTGGTTTACGGCCACTAAGGACAAAATAATAGTTCCTCATACATCAGAGGTGCAGGTAAAACAAAATAGTTGTAGTACTGTAACATCTTCAGTATGCATTCAATGCAGCATCATTCCGTAGACTCTTAAGAATATTTTGCATTTTGTTTAGGACAGAGCTAAAATCGCCCTTTATAGACATAAAGTTACCTTCTAAAATTCTTTGTTCCTGCAGCAACTACTTGAGAGCACTTAGTATTGTGGAATAACACTAGGCCTGGACTGGCAATCTGCCCAACTGGGCAGATTCCTAGTGGGCCACCAGGTTCCGGGTGCCCAGGAGGTGGTGAATCCCCCAGTGAGCTCCAAGTTTTGCTGCATGGTTTCAACAATAGGCTTATCCATGGGATATGCACACAGTTGAAAATTAAGATGGAACAGGGAGCTATCGGCTTCCTGCCCACTCATTTCTGCTATGGACTTACTGGGGGGCCTATATACCTAACTTCTGGATAGCCCTATATACCAACCTACCAACCAACTGAGATGGTATATATATCTATTCACCTACTGGAGGGGCCTTATATACGTACTTACCTACCTACTGAGGGGGCATATATATCTATCTACCTACTGGGGCATGCACACGAACATACACTACTCACAAAAAGTTAGGGATATTTGGCTTTTGGTTGAAATTTAAGGTGAATATTAGAGATGGACGAATCGATTCTAACGAAGTGGAATTCCTTTAGAATTTCAGGAAAAATTTTATTCTGCACGAGGGCGAAGTTTATGGTACTTCGTGGGAACGAATCGTCTTTTTTTTCTAAAATGGCCACGAGCACATGGCGTGGCATGGGGCAGAGAACTCTAGGAGGAAGAAAGGAACACCCTCAATGACATGTGCAGACATGAAGCCAATCAGCAGCCAGTGGGCTTCTGTGACCTCACAGCTCTATAAATATGGACGCCATCTTAAATTCTCACACTTGTCAGTGTGTCTCCTGCCACAAGCATCTATCTGCTGCAGCACTATATTGCACTCTGTGCTAAACAAACCCGTTGTTTGAGCTACTGGGGTGAAAGACCTTCACAAGTGTGTGTCATATACACACCTGTTTCTGAACCAGCGTTTTTTTATTTTGTTTGTTTTAGTTTGTGGGGTATTCTCCCTAAAGTCCAGGGTGTGTGTATTTCTGCCCCATATACACCTGAATTCCATCTGGCTCACTGTGTAGGGTATTTTATACCTAAGGGTTAATTTATCCTCTTGTTTGTGAGGTAATTAGGAGTCAAATACAGGGTGTGTGTATTTCAGACCCATATACGCCTGAATTCCATCTGGTTCACTGTGTAGAATATTTAATACCCAAGACTTAATTTATCCTCTTGTTTGTGGGGTAATTAGGAGTCAATTACAGGGCGTTTATTTATCATATACAGACATCTTCATTAAACAGAGTCTGTTGTACTGCAAATTTGTGATCAAACAGTATGTCAGACAGAGAGGTAGCAGGCCCTTCACAGGCGAATAGCAGTGGCACAGATGTTCCTGGAGCAGGCACAGGTCACAGCACATTAAGGGGACGTCGCAACAGGGCTGACTCGGTGAGGCCAGAACTGCCGGTGTCATCTAGCGACCATGTGTTGATCACCAAGCCAACGGTTCTTGATTGATTGACTTCCTCCCAGATGACATCTGACAACCCCAGCCAAGAGTCTGTGGGTTCATCAGACACAACCCTTAGTTGGCATGGCCTGGGAGCAGGTCAGGGGCCCTCATCTGTCCTCAACCAGCCTCTGTTCCGTTCAGTTCCCTCAGCCAGAGAACTACTATGTGGTCTGTGTTCTGCGCCACTATACAGCGAGGACTAACTATTTGAAGACAGTCAACAGCTACTTGACAGCATAGAGGTGGGGTAGACATCCGCTGCTTCTTGCAGTAGGCGGTCAAGTAGTGATGTGGACAGCGGCATGGGAGGTTATGTTGCAAGTGGTCAGGCTCTGCATACCGAGACCATTGAGGAGAATAGCAGTAACGGGCAAACACTTATCGATGACAATGTAGCCAATCACACTTGGGAGCCAGGTGAAGCAAGGGCTTCATTATCAAGAAGATGGCGTCAGCTTGCACGTCAGGCAGCAGCGCAGCCAGCAAGCCTGTAGTGTGAGTCAGCAGGGTGGCAGCATTGCGAGGTCGGGAGCCAAACGACTTTGCAGGTTCAAGAAAGTAGCAGCACAGGGGCTCACCGAGGCAGCAGCGGTAGTAGTCAATCAGTGTGGAGCATTGGCGGTAAAATCACCTACTCGGCCGTGTGGCAGTTTTTTGCCAAGACACCGGCGGAGCCGAACATCTGTATATGTAGAATCTGTGGGCAGAAAGTGAAGGGTGGCCAGGGAGCTAACGTTGGCACCACGGCACTGTGTCAATACATGCAGCGTCACCATGCAGTTGCCTGGGAGAAACGTGTCTCAGATGTGGTGGTCCATCCTGTCACAGCAACAGCAGCACCCAGTAGCATGCATGCCATTTCAGCAAGTCAAGGCTCCACCACCTCTGCAGAAGGGAGCCGTTTGTCTTTCCCATCATCTACCGGTCCAGATGCTCCTGCTCCTCACCACTCATGGCGCCAGCAGTCGTTCACCGAGGTGATTTCCAAGAGACAGCAGTAAGCGTCCAACCATCCTACGGTGCAGAAGCTGACCGTGCTCCTGTCCAAGTTGTTAGTACTGCACCGTTCAGAGAACTAATGGCTTGTGCCAACCCGTGGTGGAGAGTCCCAAGCCGTAATTTATTTTCAAAAAAGGCAGTACCAGCCCTGCACAAATATGTAGAACAGAAGGTGGGCCAGTGCTTGAGCCTATCGGTGTCTTCCATGGAGCACGGCAGCGCGGACATGTGGAGCTGTAACTACGGTCAGGGACAGTACATGTCCTTTACAGCCCACTGGGTGAATGTGCTTCCTGCCCACCCACACCAGCAACTTGGACAGGAGACACCACTTTCTCCTCCGCGTTGTCAAACTGCTGATCCTGCGCCAATGTCTGCCTCCTCCTCCACCACCACATCAGCTTCAACAAGTCTAAGTGCTGCTCCATCATAACACATGTGCAGGGCAAAGCGGTGTCACACAGTTCTACACCTGGTTTGCCTGGGCCTGTTCGCACAGGGGAGGAACTTCTCCGCGTCTTGCGACATGAAATCATTGTGTGGCTTTCTCCGTGACAACTGCAAATCGGAACCATGGTGACAGACAATGGAAGGAACATGGTGTCCGTGCTGCACCGAGGAGGGCTGAGCCATGCGCCCTGCATGGCGCATGTGCTCAATATGGTTGTCAAACGGTTCCTCAAGTCTTCCACTCCTCTGCAAGACATTCTAAAAATGGCCAGGAAATTGTGCATGCACTTCATCCATTCCTACAAAACCAAGCACACCCTCCTTGAGCTGCAGCAGCAGAACGGCCTCCCCCCAACATAGGCTGATATGCGATGTTTCCACCCATTGGAATTCCAGCCTTCATTTGTTGGACCGACTGTATGAACAGAGAAAGGCCATTAATGATTTTTTGATGATCCAAGCGGACAGGAGTACTCCTCTGTGTAATTTTGATGTCAGCCAGTGACATCTCATGCATGACACTTGCCGTTTGCTCAGGCCCTTTGAGGAGGCCACGTTATTTGTCAGTCGCCAGGACTACGGGATGAAAAACGTCATTCCACTGCTTCATGTCCTGGAACAGATGCTGCAAAATCTGTCTGGACAGGGGACTGGAGATGTGGCGACTACATCTCATGGCCACATGAGTCCGGTGGGGGCTGAACTGGAGGAGGAGGAGGACATTGGAGCACAAGCAGTGTCCAGCGAAATGAGTGGTTTTTCTACTCAGGTGACAGGAGAGGAGGAGCAGCCAGAGGAGGTAAAGGGAGATGAGAAAGACGAGGCAGATGACCCAGACACACCGTGGCAGTATACAGTTGAGATGGAGGCAGGGAGTCCTTCAGAGTCACTTGCGCAGATGGCCCACTGCATGCTGATTTTCCTGGCTAGTGACAGCCGAATAGTCACCATCTGGCAGAGGGATGACTTCTGGCTCTCCACCCTCTTGGACCATCGCTACTGGTCCAAAATGGGAGACTTTTTTTCACCTGCCGAGAGGGAGGACAAATTCAAGTTTGAGGAGAAATCCTATGTAGTCAGTTGGCCGCTGCCTATCTGCGCCATCTTCCATCCTCTGACAGGTCTAACCGGGGGGTTCCTCATCGCTCACGTACCACTGCCACGGCTGCTGTGGGGAGATGGGGGAGTAGGAGCAGTACTAGCTCCATCAGCAGCAGCCTAAGTCTGGAGTCGTTGATGAGCAGCTTCCTTCACCTACCTAGTAAGAAGAGTACTCAACAGCAGCAGCAGGACCTGGAGCATACCCTGAATCAGCAGGTGGTGGCCTACTTGGACAGCACTCTGCCACCCCACATAGAAGATCCAATAGACTACTGGGAAGCCAAACTGGATGTGGCCACAACTTGTCGAGTTTGCAGTGGAGAAGATGTTCTGCCCGGCCAGTAGTGTGGCATCAGTGTGGGTGTTCAGTGCTGCGGAGGCCATAGTTACCCCAAGGAGAACTCACTTGTTCACCCAAAATTTGGAGAGACTCACCTCTTCAAGATGAATCAGGCATAGATCAGCCAGGATTTCCACACACCAATGCCTTATGCATCAGATTAGATCAGCTATGACGCCTCACCAAAACTTTGAGAATTGAGTGGATTCTTTTGACTACCTGCCAGCTACTATTCTGATGCTGCCACCCACCTGATGCCACACACCTGAGGCCACTCTGTGGCCTACTGATGTTGCTGCCACCTCATCAATCTGTCAATGTGCCACTCTGTGGCCTACTGATGCTGCTGTCACCTCCAAACTGTGTGACTGTGCCAATCTGTTGCCTACTGATGTTGCTGCCACCTCCTCAATCTGTCACTTGCCCCTCTGTGGTCTACTGATGTTGCTGCCACCTTCTCAACCTGTCATTTGCCACTCTGTGGCCTACTCATGCTGCTGCCAACTGACCACTGTCTCAGTCAAACACCCTGTGGTTTTCTAATGCTGTTTCCACCCCCCACCACTCTATGACGTTGCCACTATGTTTGGTTTTCCCCTTCTTTTAATCTGTCAGAAGGAATGAAAAGGATCAGGATTGTCTGATGATTAGGTAGCCAAGAGCAGGAGTAGATACAGAACACAGAAGAAATGCAAATATCCCATTTACTGGTCATCTCCGTTTTGGATCAACTCCTGTTTGTTTTTGGCTTTAGCAATACTGATGGATTATTGACCGATTGAAAGCGGACATTGACGGATCAAAGAAAGAGCAACATGATCAGTGACGTCAACGCGAAATTACTGCTGACATCCTCTCCACTCTTTTAGGAGGGGGGTGGGGACTCTACATGTATCAGCATCTTACAGAACAAGTTCTGTCATAATCTGTGGAATCATCTGATGTTGGTGTAAAAGGAGTGCGCTCTTTGACACTATTGTAGGATTTTGGCCCTCAGCTCGGTTCTTCCCAGCTGGCGCTGATATTACCTTGTCAGCCTGCGTTCCCACTTCAGTTACTTGGTCAGTTTTGCCCCTGTAACTGCCCAGAGAAATGAAGTGTGAAGCGATTCTAAGAGCGGCGGCTGTCATGTGGATGTCATACTAAAACACAGCATTGTATGAAGACCAAACCATGCTCCCTATGCATATTTGAGCATTGCACTATGTTCTACAACACTCTACAGGCTCTCCGGAGCCAGGAAATAGCTGATTAATGCGATTCACCATGAATAAATTCTGGTCAAAAAGATTTTTTGCGAATATAACATTTCTCAATTTTTTTTTTAAATGCACCAAATGAGATAATCTCTTAACTTTAAAATGCACATTTCCAACTGTTCACTGTTTCAGTACTTTTTGCACAACTTGCTGATCTCTGACAAGGCGCTTAAAGGCAAAATTCACAACAGATATTTGATCCCTGAATCGCCCAATAAATTTAGGGGATCAAATTGAGCGGGGATTTAAACAGACCTCCTCATCATGCTGTTCACATTTTGACATGATGAGACCAAGACAACATCTTACAATTGATCAACAGTACCTCGCTACTGTGAGACTTCAATCAGCATGCTCTCAGACGGAAGTGGCCACTGAGCTTAGAGTGTCAGTGTCATCAGCAAGTTGCAACAGAGATATAGAGAGACTGGAAGAGTCACAGAAAGGAAAAGAAGTGGATTTGCTTTGGCTATATCACACACTGACCGCTTCATCGTAAACAGTGCCCTGCGGAACCGGATGATGAATGCTACACAACTCCAGGTACTGCGTGCTAGATGACCTGACCACACCACCAGGCACAGACATCATGGTCTTGCATGGGCCAGGAAGCATCTACGCTGAACGAGGAACCAGTGGTCCTCAGTGCTGTTCAGTAATGAAAGTCAATTCACACCAAGCAGAAATGAGGGCCGTCAGTGATGCTGGAGATGTCAAGTAGAATGCTATGCATTAGCCACTGTTGTCACCAGACGAGCCTTTGGTGGTGGTGTTGTTACAGTGTGACCAGATGTGTTTGATCAATACAGAACTGCCCTACACTTTGTGAATGGTACAGTGACAGCCTCTACTACTTGAAGCGCTTGATAGGCCATTTCCTCCTTGGCCTGTATGGGATGTATACTGTGGATACACACACTTCTCACAAACGTCTAACACATCAAAGCAAGTTCTGTTGCATGGAGAAACAAGCAGGTCTTTCATTAACAAAGGTACAACTTTACCTCAACTGTCTACTACACTGCAACAATCTACACTCAACAGTTAAACATTAAAGGGGTTGTCTAACTACAAGGATTGCTTTTTATGTTCAAGATCTTGCAAAAACAAGTCACTTTGTAATATATGTCTATTAACAGTGTCCTACCTATTCCTAGATATCCCCTCTTGTATGGACTGCTTCGGCTCCTCAGATCGCTATAGCTACAGACCTGTTTGATCCCTCATGATAGGCTGCTAGCACTGGTTGCTATGGCTACAGACCTGGCTTACACTGCAGCCTAGTGGAAACCAGTAAACACGCCCCTGAATTCAAAATGAAACCAAGAAAACAGGACTGAGGCAAGATGAATGAATGTAGTGAGACAACCCCTTTAAAAACACAGTTATGATGTCAGAAAGTCACTTAGTTTCAAAATACATACTGTGGCCGAGCGACCATAGGTGGTCGCATGGTGCTGCCACTAGGTGGCGTACGGTAGGAGAAATGCAAGAAATGTGCCACCGAGGGACTGGTCTCGGTCGGGGAAGCCAAGGGTTTTTTGGTCAGCAACATTAGGTTGCTGACATTTAACGTAGTACGGCTAAATGTCCAGCCATTATGGGTTGGCTTTCCCAGAAGAGCAGCAGATGGGTGGGTGGCTGTTCCCACATTCCCACGTTCCAGGTCTCCGTGTTCCAGCCCAGGTATTGGGTACGTTTCTGCAGACCTATGAAAGGCCTCTTACTCCAGGTGACCGGGGGTGTGGTCGGCTACCTGGAGCAGGAAGCGACAGTAGAGCAGAGAGGGCTCTAATTCCCCAAGGCTGTGGAAGAGCCTGAGGCCAGTGGAGGCTGGGAGGAGACACTGCCAGTAATGTTTTTTTTGTGATACTGGACGGTAGGTCCAGATCACTCTCGACAAAGGTGTTAGTAAGTGGCCAGACGGCCGAGGTTTATTTTGTATGTTTTTTGTTGCCTGCTAGTAATATCTGTGCCTCAATAAAGCTGGCTGAGGCCAAGTTTAAACTAGAATCCTGCAGTCGGAGTGCCATCCGTTTAACCAAAGCGGCGATCCGTGAGCTAAAGGACCCCCAGGACAGCCCAGGAGGGCGTCCAGACGAGAGCGTCATCACATATGGTGGAGGATGCCGTGGGCATAATTGGCACAACCAAAGTGGTGCAGTGTTGGCACGAAGTGGTGCAAGATTTAAAGGGCCAGAGGCCGAATTGTGAAGCGGTGCATTAAGAGACTGTTACTGCTGCTTTAAAAGATTTTTTTTGCCATGGAGGAGCTTCGCGCCCAGTTGGTGCAGATGACTGCCCAGCAGCAGGAGATGAGCAAACTGTGGGCACAGCGTATGACCCAGCAGCTCAAAGATAATAGAAAAACTCCGGGCAGAGCTTGAGGCGGACCCAGAGAGAGGGGCCAGTTAAGGCTCCAGGCACAGCTGAAGACCGGCAGAGGTGCCATAGAGAAGCAGAATCTGCTCCTGACTGCCCTCTCAGGAGAAGGCCGGAGAGATTGCAGCTCCAAGCCTTGGAGTTCCAGGTGTGTGGAGTCCCACCCAAGGCTGACAAGGACAATCAGCAGAAGAGTTCCAGACTGAGTCCCAGACTGCATACCTGGTAAGACTGTTCCACTTATTTATGACATGGATTTTGAGACTGTCAGTCAAGTCCAGAATGTATCTCATCACCAGGGTGTACAAAATGGAGGCGCAGACATGCTGCCAGGCCAGGGAAAGAGTTCTGAGGGCGATGAGACTGGGAAAAGTGGACTTGAAAAATCTGATGGACTCAGTATGTTACCTGCTGTGTTGCCTGGGGGAGTTGACAATTCAAATGTTGCTTCCTGTGGTATAAATGCTGTGCCTATTGCAAATGCTACTAAGGGATTAAATATACATGTAATCCATAGCTATGTCACACAGCCTGAGCAGGGGGATGTTGACTGTGTTGCAAAATTAACCCCAGTTACTGCGCCCCTGTGTGAACAAGCAGCTAGAGGTGGTGCAGCTATTGCAGCAGTCAAAAGCAGCTCAGAAATGCCCCTAGAGGTCAGAGGGGAGAGCAGCCCAAGTAGCACAGGTGATGGGTGTCCTGTGATGGATAGCCAGTCAGTAAATGTGTCTACCAGTGACCCCAGCGTACTGTATGTATGTGAAGGTAACGTGCAAGTTACAGGTGCGCCCCTAGTGGTTTCATAGTTTCATAGTTTGTAAGGCCGAAAAAAGACAAGACGTCCATCCAGTTCAGCCTGTTGTGCTAAGGTGTTGATCCAGAGGAAGGCAAAAAACCCCAATGAGGTAGAAGCCAATTGTCCTCATTTTAGGGAAAAATTCCTTCCCGACTCCAATCTGGCAATCTGGTTCTGGTTGCTAATAGCACAATGTGTGCAGGTGCGGTATGTCTGGGGGTTGATAGCAATCCTGAGAGTTGTGCTGTCAATACAGTTGCCTGCGGAGCTGATGTGAACGCCAGTAGCAATCAGGTGCGCTCTGCTGGTGTGGAAAAGGTAATCGAGTTGCCTGGTGTGAACACGGTCAGTGTGTTGCCTGGAAGGGAGAAGGCAAAGCTTGGATATGAGGGCTCTGCTACCATGTATGAGGAGACTAGGTCTGGTGGCACTGGTAATGAGGTTGCTAGTAGTAACCCTGTGAATGTCGGTATGCGGGCTGAAGGTGGTGGCATTGTTGCAGGGCATGTATGCGTTATGCCACTGGTGGTAAGTGGCTGTGACCTGTCGGTTGCTCATTGTGGGATGAGTGCTTGGTGTGAGCCCACAACTGAGCTGTATGTGAGCAATGTTGTCTCCGCACCTGAAGATGTAGAGAAGATGTGGGCCTTGTGTAGGAGCTTTGACCCCGGAGGAAGGGTTGTGCAGTGTGATCAAGGCCTACGGCCTTTATCAGAGGGGGAGGATTTGTGGCCGAGCGACCATAGGTGGTCACATGGTGCTGCCACTAGGTGGCGTACGGCAGGAGAAATGCACGAAATGTGCCACCAAGGGACTGGTCTCGGTGGGGGAAGCCAAGGGTTATTGGTCAGCAACATTAGGTTGCCGACACTCTACGTAGTACGGCTGATGTCCAGCCATTATGGGTTGGCTTTCCCAGAACAGCTGCAGATGGGTGGGTGGCTGTTCCCACATTTCACGTTCCAGGTCTCCGTGTTCCAGCCCAGGTATTGGGTACGTGTCTGGAGACCTATGAAAGGCCTCGTACTCCGGATGCCCGGGGGTGGGGGCGGCTCCCTGGAGCCGGAAGCGACAGTCGAGCCGCGTGGGCTCTAATTCCCCCAGGCTGGGGTAGTGCCTGGGGCCAGGGGAGGGGGGGAGGAGATGCTGCCAGTAATGGGTTTTTGTGATACTGGACGGTAGGTCCAGATCACATTAGAGAGGGTTCTCGACAAACGTGTTAGTAAGTGGCCAGACGGCCGAGGTTTATTTTGTATGTTTTTTTGCCTGCTTGTAGTATCTGTGCCTCAATCAAGGTGGCTGAGCCCAAGTTTAAACTGGAATCCTGCAGTCGGAGTGCCATCCGTTTAACCAAAGCGGCGATCCGTGAGCTAAAGGACCCCAGGACAGCCCAGGAGGGCGTCCAGACGAGAGCAAGTCGTCACAATACATATAACAAAACTTAATACATCACCAAGGATTCCTCTGTATCCAAGATCCAGGCTCTTCTGTTTCTTGATCTTCTGTCGTGGATTAGAGCACATTCAGAGATTTCTGTGGAATTTTAAATCACCACAGTCCCATCTGGGGTGCCAAATGTCGAATATGCTGGGTTTTGAGGTGCCTTAATAACTGAACAAGAACAACTGGATCTTTAAAGGGTTTATTACAAAGGATTATTTATATATATTGTAAGAGGACAGAAGGGATTGTGGTGGACAAGAGATATGTGTCACCAAGGACCCCGGCATTGGTGAGGTGAAAACCTGTAATTTCAGGTTTCAGCAGCGGTAGGTTGCTGACACACGTATTGTTAGTATATTTGCACAACAAGTAGTCTGGGTCTGGTTTTCACAGGAGCAGTCATAGAGTTGGGTGGGTGACTGCTCCCACATCTTCAGGGTCCAGGCCAGAGTTTAGTTGCCGTATGTAAGCCTGGAGATCAGGTGGGTAGAGGAGAGTGTAGTCTGTGAAGGGAAGGAAGAGAGCAGGTGTGCTGCAGAGTTCCCAGGAACAGACTACACGCCAGTCTCAGTTGGAGACAAGGAAGGCTGGAGGCCTGATCTGGACACAGGACTGTAAGTGTCCCACACGGACTGTGTAAGACTGTTTTGTTTTCCTTTGTTTGGCTGAAGTTAAGCCCACGTTTATGTTGCTGTTTGTTTAAGGCTGAAATCAACACCTGTTTGCCTAAACAGATTTAAAGACTGGTCCTGTCTTACCTTACCACCGAGCTGATCCCTTACAATTGGTGGAGGTTTGCGGCATTTTCTGGCACAAGTTGTGGTGCATGCAACAGTCCTAGAACGTACAGCAGCGACAATTTAAGGACCGGACGCCTAAATTTTTTCTACTGCTAATAGGCACAGTTTTGGGCTAGAGAGACTGTGTGGCTGCTGGTGCTTTTTGTTTGGACTCAGTAATGTCCTGGGTTAAGGCCGCAACTGAGATCTCCACTACATCAGCCTCCATGGAAGAACTAATTAAACACCTAGTGCAAGCAAATGCACAGCAGCAGCAGCAGGCCCAGAAGGAGGCTATGGAAGCTCAGCAGCAGATCCATAAAGAGGCTATACAAGTACAACAGCAAGCCATGGCTCAACAGCAGCAGACCCATAAAGAGGCTGTACAAGTGCAGCAGCAACTCATCGCACAGCAACAGCGAGCTCATATGGAAGCCATGAGGGCTCAGCAGGGACCAACGGCTGATGATTAAAACAGCTGACCCGGATTCCAGGCCCCGGGAAAAGCCAGCGCCTTCAGTGACTAGGGGACACACACAATGCCAGAAGGAGGTGAGGGAAAAGGGCATTGCAAAAACTGACAATGGAGGAAAGGAAGTCGAGCTTACCTTCACCGGTTTTGAGCGGTTGGCTAATCAAAAACAGCTACCACCAAGTCAAGGGGCAGGGGTACTTAGCCCCATTTCTAATCCGGAAACCCCGAAAGGCTTATTGTAACCTTGCCCTCCAGGATGCTAACAAGTATCCAAAGTTGAAAGCAAAAATCCGGGGCACAATTGGGGTTACCTTAGCAGTACGGGCCCGAGGGTCCACCACTGGACCAAATTGTACAGGACAAGCCCACAGGTCCCAGTTGTTTATTTATTACACCCTGGTGCAGAAGTGGCTGCAGCCGGACGTGTGTCCCCCAGCGCAGAGGGTAGAACGAGTAGTCATGGATCGGTTCATACAATCTCTGCCCAGACCTATCCAGACCTGGGTGGCCCAAAGGGGACCCTCCAGTCGGTTGTTTAGTCTGGTGGGCTTGGTGGAACGTTTTCACACTGCTGAGAACTCCAGAGGCCCTGCAGGGGGCGAAAGGCTGTCTACTGGGAAAGCCCGAGAGACTCCGAGAGGTCAGGAAAAACAGACCCCTCAGCAATTTCACCTTAAAGGGGCAGGGTGGGACCAGAGCCCTTGAAAACAGGGGGGGGCCCCCCGGGGTGGTTTTTTGGGGGATCCATGCCCAGGACTTTAAGGGTATCCAGTGCCCTCATACTACGGAACCCATGGACTGCTCGACGGGACGGCGTTCTTCGCTGTTTGCTCACACCGCATGTGGCGCGGTCCCCTGCATGGAGAAGGGCCCCCAGTTCTGCCAACTCACGGTCAATAGGACTTTGGTGTCAGGACTATTGGACTCAGGGAGTTTGGTAACGCTCCTCTCCGCCTCTGTTACACATGAGTTGATCCCAGGGAGGAAAGTTGGTGTTACCTGTATCCATGGGGACACTAAGGGGTACCTAGTGGCCCAGGAAACCCAAAAGGGAAACCAGAGCCAGGGAGTTAGGTACCACCAGGAAGGGGTGGTCCCAGAATTGATGTATGACGTTATCATCGGCAGGATTTTCCTCTCTTCTGGCCTCTGTGGGGACAGGTACTACCACGGAACCAGTTACCTCGTCAGGAGGCCCGGAAGGATACCGGCCGCCCGGCAGTCGCTGTATCAGAGGGTGACCAGGAGTTTCCCCTGTCTGTGTTGCTCGGGGATAATGAGGAGGCAACCCCTGATGAGGTGGTCCCCGACTTGGAGGTCTCCCGGGAAAACTCCAGGATGAGACCTTGAGAGGGGCCCGAGGTAGTGTGGTGGTAGTAAATGGGGTGCCCCAAGGGCTGGGGGGGAAAAGAGGTACCCCCATTTTGCCATGAATGGGGATCTGCTATATCGGATGACAAACGTCAGGATGAGTTGGTAGAACAACTCTTTAGTGCCTAAACCTTCCCCGGAAGATGGTGATAGACCTGGCTCTTTACATGTGTTAGGGGGGCACTTGGGGGTCAGAGAAGACCCAGGAAAAGGATCCTCAGAGATTCTATTGGCTGGGGCTTCACCGACACGTTCAGGACTATTCCCAGTCCTGCCCGTATGCCAGATCATCTCCCGGTAGCCATTTCCGCAGCCCCCTGACACCCCTCCGATTATTGACGTGCCCTTTGATAGAATTCCCCATGGATTTGGTAGGACCCCTGGTGAAGTCAGCCAGAGGACACCAGTATATCCTGGTCGTGGTCGATTATGCAACCCGGTACCCAGAGGCAGTCTCACTCAGTAATACTTCCTCCAAGGGCATAGCCAAGGAGTTGTTTCAGATGTTTTCCAGGGTTGGGATACCTAAGGAAATTCTGATCAGGGGACCCCGTTCATGTCGAGGGTGATGCGGGACCTCTGTAAGGTGTTGAAAGTTACCCAGCTCCGCACCTCGGTCTACCATCCCCAAACAGATGGGCTGGTCGAACGGTTTAACAAGACCCTGAAGGCTATGTTAAAACGAGTAGTTGAAAAGGATGGTCGAGACTGGGATTATCTTTACCTACTGCTTTTTCCATCAGCGAGGTACCCCAAGCATCCACAGGGTTTTCCCCATTTAAGTTGTTATATGGCAGACACCCCAGGGGACTGTTGGATGTTGCCAAGGAGACTTGGGAAGAGGAGGTCACTCCGTATAAAGTGTAATAGAGCTATCTCCCAAATGCAGGAGAGGATAGCCCAGGTGATGCCTATTGTGAAGGAGACATCTTCTTCAGGCTCAAGAGGCCAGGCAAAGGGTCTATAACAGGTCAGCCAGTCTTGGGACAGTTTAACCCGGGAGACCGAGTTCTGGTGCGGGGTACCACAAGTAGAAAGCAAGTTTCTCGCAAAATGGCAAGGGCCATATGAGGTAGTCGAAAAAGTGAGCGAAGTGAATTACAGGGTACTGTACACCAACCAGGCAGGAGGAAGCCCTACCAAGTGTATCATGTGAATTTGTTAAAACCCTGGATAGTGATCTTCTAGAAGCTCCGTGCACTGTGGCCCAATGGACGCCAGCCATTGAGGAGGTCAAAGTGGCGGAGACCCTGTCCCATTCAGAAAGCAGCAGTGTAAACAGTTGCTTCTACAGCATAGAGATTTATTTACAGAATCCCCAGGTCGAACCACAGTCATCGAGCATGAGATAATCACTGACCCCCAGGTAAGGGTCAATTTAAAACCCTATAGGGTGCTCGAGGCTCGCAGGGAGATCATTGCGAAAGAGGTCCAAGATGTTGGCCTGGGGTATCGGGAATCAAAAGTGGGTGGTCAGTCCAAGTCCTCGCCCAAGCCCAAGGGGGAATGGGATTTATAACGTTATCGTAAACTAAACGAGGTGTCTAAGGTAGATGCCTACCCATGCCCGGTAGATGATTGATAGAGAGACTGGTCCAGCTCGGTATATACACCTGATCTAACAAGGTATTGGCAGATTCCATATCAAAGGGCTAGGGAGAAGGCCGCGTTCTCCACCCCTAAAGGGTCTTTCAAGTATGCCCGGATCCCTTTTTTGGCTTACAGGGAGCCCCGGCCACGTTTCAGAGGGCCATGGACCGGGTGTTGTATCCCCACAGGAAATATGCGGCAGCCTAACTGGATGACATAGTCATTTTTAGTCAGGACTGGGAAAGTCATTGTCACGGGGTCGCGGGCGCCGCTGCCCCCCGCGATCGCCCCCTGGTCCGCAGGGGGTCCGGCGTGGGTGCCGCGGCTGCCCGCGACCATCCCTCTGCGCTCCGGTCCCCTGCGCCGGGTCACTTACCCGTCCACACTCCGGTGAACGCTGTCCCCACCTGTCCCGGCCGCCGCGCGCATGCCCACTGCTTAAGGCGCCCCGCGGATGGCTTCTCTAGATTTAAAGGGTGCCAGCGTTCGATAATTGGTCAATTGTCGGCGCTGGTTCTATTTAAAGGGAATACGCCCCAGCATTTTCCTGCCGTCCGTTGGTGTGTTTTTGTGGGTTTTTTAATGTATTGGAGTTCACTCTTGATTCCAATGTACCATTTCCGCTTGCTTACGTTTCCTGACCTCGCCTGTTTGCCGCCTGCCTTGACCGTTCTTTTTGCCTGTCTTGACCCGAACCCCCTGCCTGCCCTGCCTTCTGCCGTCCCGACTACGCCTTTTGGATTACGTCTTTGTACCACGCTGTACCCGGCCGCCAAACCCCAGCAATCACGTCAGGGGTAGCGACCTGGAAGCCTGATACCGCAGCAAGTCCATCCCGCTTTGTGGCGGGCTCTGGTGAATACCGGGGGCTACTTAGACTCCGCTCCCTAGCGTGGCTTAACTATCATCGCTTGCGGTGGACCAACGAATCCACCTCTGCGTCACAGTACGGACTGGCCATGGATTCCGCCAGGGTACCTCTGCCCGATCTCCGGGGTGTTTACGACGGCAGTCGCCAAGCAAAGCCAACATATTGACCAGATAGCGGCTATAATGCAGAACCTTGAGGCCCATCTACCTCCACCGGCTGCCGCCGCCGCCGCACCAGCAATCGCTCCTGGCATCCAATTGGCAACCTGCGCCGGTTTGGACCCGCTCTGCACCTGCCGCTTTCCCTCATGCTACGATGGAGACCCCAAGAAATGCCGTGGGTTCATCAGCCAGTGCTCCATCCACCTCGAGATGATGGGGCATCAATTCCCTACAGAGCGTGCCAGGTGGCCTTCATAATCAGTCTCTTGTCTGGAGAAGCCTTTACTTGGGCTACGCCCCTATTGGGGTTCGAGGGGCTCCTTTTGACAGCTAACCTCCAAACCTTCCTCCGGGGTTCGCACGGTCCTTTGAGGAACCAAAGGGCCCTTTCCTCTTCGGCCTCCGCAGCACTGCTCCGGCTGCATCAGGGGGCGACACCACGGTCGGTCAGTATTCGGTGCAGTTTCGCACTCTCACTTTGGAGCTGGGCTGGAATAACGAAGCTTTGGTGGCGACGTTTTGGCAAGGTCTCTCAGGACGAATTTTAAAGGGTGAGCTTCCGCTCGAGATTACCAGCCTTTGGATGACTTAATCCATTTAGCCACCCGAGTCGATATTTTGGGGTTTCCCCCGAAAGAAAACAGGAGCTCCGCCCTTCAACGGGAGGTCGTCCGTCCACGCCCGCTTACCCCGCTTGGCTCCACGTTCCAGCGGCCACCTCTTCCTCCTCCGATGGTCACCGAAAGAACCTATGCAGGTTGAGAGAGCCCATCTGTCCCAGGAGGAACGATCACAGTGTCGCCTGAAGCAGCTGTGCTTCTATTGTTGGCGGTTCCGGCCATTTCATTGGGGACTGTCCGGTGCGCCCGGAAACTTCCGCACCTAGGGCTCGTAGGAGAGGCAACCCTAGGTGTCAGAGCGGCCTCTCCGTCGACCATTTCCCGTATTTGTTGGTGTTTCACCGGGGCAGCGCCTTTCAGCCCCCCGCCTTTATCGATTCAGGCTCGGCAGGAATTCCCTAAGCAAACGAACTTGTGACCAGCTTTTTGTCTCCAGTGATCCCGTTGCAGAAACCTATGTTGTCTCGTCGGTCAGTGGCGGAATGCCTTAAGGATGCTATTCGCTTCGTACTGCCCCCCTCTCATGCAGGTTGGGGCTTTCACAAGGAGACTTTGCAACTTCTCTTCCTGCCTCGACCCTCCTCCGAAATCTTTCTGGGGCCTCCCATGGTTTTTAAGAACCCATACCCCGACCCTTGGATTGGAGCAAGGTGAATTTATGCGTTGTGGGTTCCGCGGTGCTCTCACGTTGCCTGTCGAAGCCACAACCTGCTCCTTTTGGTCGCCTCCCTGAAATCTACCAAGCTCCACCAGGCCTACCTACGCCTTACTGGGACTTTGCTGACGTCTTTTTTCAGAAAGACAGGCCGAAACGCTTCCTCCCACCGGCCTTTATGGATTGTCCCATGATCCCGCAACCTGGGGTACTCCTCCCCGGGGCCGAGTCTATCCCCTCTCCGTCCCGGAGACCCAAGGCAATGTCGAGTACATCATGGAAAAACCTCCGTAAAGGCTTCATTCATAAGTCCTCGTCTCCGGCAGGAGAGCCGGCTTCTTTTTCGTGGAGAAAAAAAAGAGGATCTCTCCGGCCCTGCATCGACTATCGGGTTTTAAACAAAATTACGATAAAAAAAACGCTACCCTCTGCCCTTTATCTCTGAACTTTTTCGACTGCCTGCGAGGCGCGAAAATCTTTCCAAGTGGATCTACGCGGTGCTTATAACTTAATCCGCATTCGAGAAAGGGGATGAGTGGAAAAACGGCGTTTAATACGCGGGAAAAGGCCATTTTGAGTACTTGGTTATGCCATTCGGTCTCTGCAACGCTCCCGCTGTATTTCAGAACTTTGTCAATGAGATCTTTCGGGACGTACTCTATGTCTGTGTGATTGTTTACTTGGACGATATCCTAACTTTTTCCCCTGATCTCGAGACCCATCGCCACCATGTCCACCAGGTCCTCCAGCGACTCCGCACCCATCAGCTTTTTGCCAAACTGGAAACGTGCCTCTTTGAACATACCAGCTTACCGTTCTTAGGGTACATCATTTCTGATGAGGGTTTCCGGGGTGGATTTCCTTCTAAACTTTCCGCAGTATTACAGTGGCCACAAACCGGTGGGCCTTCGGGACATTCAGCGCTTTTTGGGATTTGGCAACTATTATAGATAATTTATCCCACACTTCTCTACACTTGTGGCTCCCCTGGTGGCCCTAACTAAAAAGAATGCCAATCCCAAATCCTGGCTCCAGAAGCTCAAGAAGCCTTCAAAAACCCGGTTCAAGCGGCATTTGCGTCGGCTCCGGTCCTGTACGTCCAGACCCTAACCGCCCTTTTTTTTCTGGAAGTGGGGTGCTTCTTTTGTAGGTCTGGCGCTGTCCCCTGCAGAGACCCTCTCCTTTGGGAAATTAAAAAAGCTACTTGCGTTTTTTTTCTCCAAAACGTTCCCCTCCTGTGAGAAGAATTATTACCATTGGTGATCGCGAGTTACTGGCCATAAAGCTGGCTCTAGAAGAATGGCGTCACCTGCTGGGGGGGCTCGCCAAACCCCCTTGACATCTTCACGGACCCCAAGAACCTCCTATATCTTCAGTCGGTCAGGCCTGAACCCCCGGAAGCCAGATGGTCGCTCTTCTTTCCCGTTTTGACTTCCCTCTACATTTTCGGCCGGCGAGAAAAACGTCAGAGCTGACGCTCATCCCGTTCATCAGATACGGTGGGTCTGGAGCCCCCTCCCCAGCATATTGGGTTCCCCTGGAAGACTCGTTATGGCTGCCCCGTGGATCTCCAACACCTACCTCCCGGGGGAAGACTATGTGCGTCTGCCTTGCGGCCTAGGGAAACCTGAAGTTGGGACACTCTTCTCTGTACAGCTGGGCCTCCAGGAGTCCATAAGTCGAAAAAAACTGGTCTCCCGTTATTACCGGTGGCCTAATCTCGCTCAAATGAAGTCAGGGGCTTTGTTCTAGCCCGCACATCCTGTGCCCGTAATAAGGTCCCTCAGCTAAACCCACGGGCCTTCTCCCGCCTCCTCCTGTGCCGGAAAAACCCTGGACCCATGTAGCCAAAAACTTCGTTACCGATCTCCCGCCCTCATCTGGAAACCACAGTCATCTGGGTGGTGACCGACCGTTTTCCCAAGATGGCCCCACTTTATCACGCTGCCTGGGTTACCCTCTGCAACCCCAGCTGGCCCAACTTTTTTTTCAGTCATGTTTTTCGTTTTTGCACGGTCTCCCGTTACACATTGTCTCGATAGGGGATACAGTTTCCGCTAAATTCTGGCGGGCTCTGTGTGGCCAGTTGCAGGTTCAGCTCGACTTTTCATCTGCATACCACCCTCAAACTAATGGGCAGGTAGAGAGGGTTAACCAGGTGCTGGGTACCTACCTGCATTTCGTGTCCGCTCGTCAGGATAACTGGTCTGACCTTCTCCCCTGGGCTGAGTTTTTTTTTAACTCTTTTAGATCAGGAGTCGTGGGGCCCCACCCTTTTTGTCGTTTTTGGGTTACATCCCCGCCCACCTTCTCCTCTAGTACCTCGTGTCATGTCACCGGCCGTGGAAAGCCCAAGTAAGGGACCTCAAGACTCTCTGGCAGCTCACACGACAGGCCCTGCTACGGGCTTCTGCTCGCACCAAAGTCCAGGCTGACAAGTACCGTAGGTCCCCGCCCCTATTTGAACCAGGTGATAGGGTTTGGTTGTCCACCAAATACATCCGCTTCAAGGTGCCCAGTTATAAGTTAGGCCCTAAGTACGTGGGTCCGTTTGAGGTACTTTGGTGACTAAACCCAGTATTTTACAAGCTTCGCTTGCCTCCTACCCTGCATATACCGAACGCCTTCCATGTCTCTCTCTTCAAGCTGGTGGTGCTGAATCGCTTCTCCCGGGGGTCTGTTTCCCCCTTTCCCCTGTGGCCCAACTCTGATAACATCTTTGAGGTCAAGGAGGTGCTGGCGAAGAAGACAGTGAGGGGGAGCGGGTTCTTTCTCATTGACTGGAAGGGTTCGGGCCGGAGGAGGTTCCTGGGAACCTGAGGCCAATCTGTCTTCTGACCCTCCTCTTAGGTTCCAAAAAAAAGAGGGGGAGACATAAGGGGAGGGGTACTGTCAGGGGGTCGCGGGCGCCGCTGCCCCCGCGATCGCCCCCCTGGGCCACAGGGGGGCCGGCGCGGGTGCCGCGGCTGCCCGCGACCATCCCTCTGTGCTCCGGTCCCCTGCGCCGGGTCACTTACCCATCCGCGCTCTGGTGAACGCTGTGCCCGCCTGTCCCAGCCGCCGCGGGCATGCCCACTGCTTAAGGCGCGCGACGGCTTCTCTAGATTTAAAGGGCCAGCGTCCCGATAATTGGTCAATTGTCGGGCGCTGGTTCTATTTAAGGAATACGCCCCCAGCACTTCCTGCCAGTCCATTGGTTTGTTTTTGGTGTGTTTTGAGAGTATTGGAGTTCAGTCTTGATTACCCGTGTACCAGTCCGCTTGCTTACGTTTCCTGACCTCGCCTGTTTGCCGCCTGCCCTCACCGTCTGCCTGTCTCTGACCACGCCTCTGGATTACGTCTTTGTACCACGCTGTACCCCGGCCGCCCCCGCAGGCAAGTCACGTCAGGGGTAGCGACCTGGTAGCCTGACGTCGCAGCAAGTCCATCCCGCTTTGTGGCGGGCTCTGGTGAATACCGGGGGCTACTTAGACTCTGCTCCCTGGCGTGGCTTAACTATCATCGCTTGCGGTGGTCCAGCGAATCCACCTCTGCGTCACAGTCATCTGTCTAAGGTACAGGCTATCCTCGAGGCGTTAAGGAAGGCGGGTTTCACGATTAACCCCAGCAAGTCGGCCATAGGGATGGAAGAAGCCCGGTATTTAGGGTACATCGTGGGGCGAGGAGTGATCAAACCTCAACTCAATAAAGTGGAAGCCATCCAAAGCTGGCCACGTCCCCAGAACAAAAAACAGGTTAGAGCGTTCCTGGGAATTGTGGGGTATTATAGACGGTTCATTCCCAATTTTGCAGAGATAGCGGTGGCCCTCACCGACCTGACAAAAGGAGCCAAGTCAGCCACGATTAAATGGTCCCCGGATGCTGAAGGGGCCTTTCAAAAACTAAAGTCAGCCCTCTGTAGGCAGCCCGTGTTGGTTGCCCCGGATTTTTCCAGAGAATTTGTGGTTCAGACAGATGCGTCGGATGTGGGGTTAGGGGCTGTGTTGTCTCAGGTAGTAAATGGAGTTTTGGGCACCAGTGCACAGGAAAGACATTGTAGAGCTTGAACAGGTACAAAGGCGGGCAACAAAAATAATAAAAGGACTGGGTGGACTACAGTACCCAGAAAGATTAGCAAGATTAGGGTTATTTAGTTTAGAGAAAGACGGTTTCGGGGGGACATAATAAATATGTTTAAATACATCAATATAGAGATCTCTCCCAAGATTTATTTATACCCAGGACTGTATCTAGAACAAGGGGGCATCCTCTACGTCTTGAGGAACGAAAGTTTCTACATAAACATAGAAAGGGATTCTTTACTGTAAGAGCAGTGAGACTGTGGAACTCTCTGCCAGAGGAACTTGTCATGGTGAATTCACTAACAGAGTTCAAAAAGGGTTTGGATGCATTTCTGGAGCATAATAATATAACAAGTTATAGTGTCTAGGATTCTGGAGAGGGGTCATTGATCCAGGGATTTTTCCGATTTCCAGATTGGAGTCGGGAAGGAATTTTTCCCTAAAATGAGAACAATTGGCTTCTACCTCATTGGGGTTTTTTGCCTTCATCTGTAACAACACCTTAGCACAACAGGATGAACTGTATCGACGACTTGTATTTTTTCGGCATTACAAACTATGAAACTATGAAACTATGAGAAGAGCACCCGGTAATCTATCTGAGTAGGAAGTTGTCCCCGGCAGAGAAGAATTACTCAATAATCGAGAAAGAGTGCCTAGCCATTAAGTGGGCCCTGGATTCCCTGCGTTACTACCTACTGGGGCGCAGGTTTTGGTTGATTTCGGATCATGCCCCCCTCAGATGGCTAAGAGAGAAGGGAAAAATGCTTGGGTCAACCGATGGTTCTTGGCCCTACAAGATTTTAACTTCTCGGTAGAACATAGGCCCGGAAAGCTACAGGGTAATGCAGATGCCCTGTCAAGGGTGCACTGCATGTGGAGTAAAGGTGCCCAGAACCACGCCCTTGGGCAGAGGGGGGGGGGTATGTAAGAGGACAGAAGGGATTGTGGTGGACCAGAGATATGTGTCACCAAGGACCCTGGCATTGGTGAGCTGAAAACCTGTAATTTCAGGTGTCAGCAGCAGTAGGTTGCTGACACATGTTTTGTTAGTATATTTGCACAACAAGTAGTCTGGGTCTGGTTTTCACAGGAGCAGTCATAGAGTTGGGTGGGTGACTGCTCCCACATCTTCAGGGTCCAAGCCAGAGTTTAGTTTCCGTATGTAAGCCTGGAGATCAGGTGGGTAGGAGAGAGTGTTGTCTGTGAAGGGGGGGAAGAGAGCAGGGTGTGTGCAGAGTTCCCGG
>JAODAL010022382.1:0-64851 GCA_025379985.1 Phyllomedusa bahiana | reverse complement strand
GCTGCGTAAATGAACATGCTGGTGCGAAAATCAAAAACACGTAACTGTTTATGTTTTGATATAATACAACTGTATTTTTTTGCACCTTTCAATTCACCTGTGGTGAATATAGAATTGCTATTTTAAGATTTACGTAGATGCTGCGTCAATGAACTTGGCTGGGTGCGCAAAAGTCAAAAAAAACGTATCTTTTTTTTTTTGATATAATAAACTGTATTTTTTGCACCTTTAAATTACCCTGTGGTGAATAAAGAATTGCTATTTAAGATTTACGTAATGCTGCGTCACGAACAGTGCTGGGTGCGCAAAAGTCAAAAACACGTAACTGTTATGTTTTGATATAATAAACTGTATTTTTTGCACCTTTAAATTCACCTGTGGTGAATATAGAATTGCTATTTTAAGATTTACGTAGATGCTGCTCAATGAACAGTGCTGGGTGCGCAAAAGTAAAAAAACACGTAACGTTTAGTTTTTGATATTAAAACTGTATTTTTTGCACCTTTCAATTCACCTGTGGTGAATTTTGAATTGCTGTTTTAAGTTTTACGTAGATGCTGCGTCAATGAACAGTGCTGGTTGCGCAAAAGACAAAAAACACGTAACTGTCATTTTTTGATATAATAAACTTTATTTTTTGCACCTTTCAATTCACCTGTGGTGAATAAAGAATTGATGTTTTAAGATTTACGAAGATGATGCGTAAATGAACAGTGCTGAGTGCGAAAAAAGTCAAAAAACACGAAAACTGTTATTTTTTGTTATAATAAATTGTATTTTTTGCACATTTAAATTCACCTTTTGTGAATATAGTATTGCTGTTTTAAGTTTTTACGTAGATGCTGCGTCAATGAACAGTGCTGGTGCGCAAAAGTCAAAAAACACGTAACTGTTATTTTTTTGATATAATAAACTGAATTTTTTGCACCTTTCAATTCACTGTGGTGATATAGAATTGCTGTTTTAAGATTTACGTAGATGCTGCGTCAATGACCTTGCTGGTGCGCAAAATCAAAAACACGTAAACTGTTATGTTTTGATATAATAAACGGATTTTTTGCACCTTTCAATTCACCTTGGTGAATATAGAATTGCGTTTTAAGTTTTTACGTAGATCCTGCGTCAATGAACAGTGCTGCGGTCGCAAAAGTCAAAAAACACGTAACTGTGATGTTTTCGGTATGATACACGGTATTTTTGCAACAAACAACCTGTGCTGACTACAAGATTGCTGGTTTGAAATTTAAGTGCAAGGTGGATATATCAACAGTCACAGTGAAATGGAAAAAATTGAACACCTATCTAAATGTTTACTGATAATAAAAGTGGATTTTTGCGTAACCGCTTTACTAGAAATGAGTTTATAATATAAGTTCAGGCTGCCCAATTTCCAGGAAATATTTCAATAGAAAAACTGTTAAAAAAAAATTATTCCAAAAAATGTCTACACTTTGTTTTGTGAACTTTTACCCGTGTTTTTTAAAAGATAGAGCTTGTCTGTGTTTCGCACCCGGGGCCCCCCCCCCCCCCGCTCCCCCCGCCGTGAATTTACATGAAATTTCTGCTTTAAAATTCTCTAGCTAATAAAAAAATTTTCAAACCCCAATGTAAAAAATTTTGGAAGGATCACAGCTAATAGTAGAGGTTCCTGTGCAAAACTCATTTGCTGAGCTTTTGGCCACAGGCAGAACGCAGGTCCTATCCCTATGAGCGCTGAGAGACATGAGGCTAAACAGGAAAACGCTGTTCTATGTAAAAAGGTCATGTGATTTTTCCCCAGCCAATCGAAACCCCATACACATCCCAGTCAGACGTCGCACACAACACCCCCTGCTCTATTCGTAATCTGATTTGCTGGCCGCCAAAATTACAGGGAAACGCCGAAAAAGCCGATCTTAATAGATGATCACAGATTTTAACTTAATTATCGCATATCGGAAAATTTTGATCACCATAAAAAAACCCTTTCCCATTTCAAATTTGTCGATAAAAAACCTCAACATAGTCATGATAATTGCCGATATCATATCGATCCGATAACGATAGTTGACCAATCGCTCACACTACTCTCATTTTTCTGGCATTGGCAAAATAAAAAATTCTCATGGTAATTCTTTGACCTAAAAATGGGTAAGGTTTATTTTGATTTCATGCAATAGTGAGAAAAAACATGCATATGTGTCTTTCTATATAGTGTGTGTAAACTTCTGGTTTCAACTGTATATAGGGACCTCCTCAGTTGACAGGTGTATAGGGCCCCTGTTAGGAAGGTAGTTACATAGGCCTCCAGTAGTTAGGTAGGTAAACAAGGCCTCCCTATTAATTAGGTAGGTAGACAGAGCCACCCTCAGTAATTAAGTAGATAGACAGGGCCGTCCCCAGAAATTAGGCGGGTAGATAAGACTGTCCCCAGTAATTAGGTAGATAGGGCTGTCCCAAGTAATTAGGTAGATGGGGCTGTCTCTAGTAATTAGCCAGGTAGATAGGACTGTCCCCAGTAGTTAGGTACATAGAGAATAGTCAATTAAAAAAAAAAAACCTCATCTGTCACCTTTCCTTTCTTCTCTTCTCCAGAAAGTCACTTCCAACGTCTACTAGACTGTAAGCCTAGTACAGGCTGCAGTGTGATGACATCATCGCTTTGTGCCACCTGTGCAGCCGCCTCCAAGGGGCTGAACAGCCATCATCAGAAGATCCTGGCTGTTCTGCCTGAGTCGCCACCTGCACTGTGCAGACAGCGCCCGTGATCTCTGCATTGCTGGAGTTGTGTAGCATTCATCATCCAGTTCAGCAGGACATTGTTTACAATGAAGCGTTCATCAGTGTGTGATGTAGTCAAAGGACGTCCTCTCTGTACTCTTTCAGTCTCTCGGTACCTCTGTTTCAACCTGCTAATGACACTCTGTGACTCTCTTAGCTCTAAGCTCCTTGTTAGAGAATAGCAAGTTGTGCAAAAAGTACTGAAACATTTAACAATTGGACAGTTGCATTCTACAGTTAAGAGATGGTCTAATTTAGTTCATTTAAAAAAAAATCAAGAAATTTTTACGTGATCTTGAAATTTCAACCAAAAGCCAAATATCCCTAACTTTCAATTGGAGAGAACAGTAGCTCTATAACTCCATAGTATAATCACATGTCACAGCATACGGAAGTGAATATAGCACATGCACAAGAACAGGCTCCCACACAATAACAAATAAACACTGTGCATTGTAACATGCGGCTCCCACTTATCGGAGTAAGTGCTCCACTAAAGTAGGGTCAGCATTCTGTAGGGTAAGCAATGGGTAAGATTGGACAGCTCTAAACATACGTTGTTATTTAAATTTGAAGATGATTCTGTTCTTTTTTTATTACAATATGGCTGATTTTGGTGGTTTTAGCATTGTATTATTAACCCCTTACCGCTGTAGCAAGTTTTGACCTCCCCGGACAGAGCCCCATTTTTTAAATCTGGCATGTGTCTCTTTAATGAGAATAACTTTTTGATACTTTTACCTATCCATGGAGTTCAGAGATTGTTTTCTCGTGACATTTGGTCCATACAATCCTTGTTTATTTGAGAAAAATATCAAAATGTTGAGCAAATGTGGAAAATTTGCCATTTTCAAACTACAAAATTTTCTGCATGTAAGACAGTTATTCCACACAAAATAGTTTATATCTAGCATTTACCATGTGTCTACTGTAGGTTGGCATCATTTTTTAAAATGTTGTTTAATTTTTTTTACTACATTAGGGGGCTTAGAAATTTAGTAGTCATTTTTTCACATTTTTAAGAAAATTTGCAACATTGATTTTTTTAGGGACCAGTTCTGATGTAACTTTGAGGTGCCTGTATACAGGGCTGTATTTATAGGTCGTGCTGCCCTAGGCACTAAACCCTAATACGCCCCCATTAACCAATTAGATTGCCACGCCCCTTTCATATTATGCCACACCCCTTTACAAAATCCACGCCCACTGTGACCATGTAATGGCTCAAGAAGAAAGCTAATTGAAGGGTTTGCCGTCACCCAGCTTTCCTAGATGTTGGAGAACCTATTCAGCATCCAGGATAGACTGGAGATGCCGCCACACTGTGCCTACACCTAAACCATTAGACTTCAACCAATAAAAGCCACACTGCAGCTTAAAGGGAATATGTCACCAACATTTTATTTTATTTATCAAATCCAGACCCTGATACATATTCTTTTCTTCTTCAACATTTTTATTTTCTGATTGTAGATTTTAGTTTGGTCGTCTGTATATGAGTATGATCTATGACAGACATTCTCACCCAGAGCAACAAATCAGACTTCATTTTCCCAGAATGTTCTAAGAAATGAAGGCGGTGGTAGGGGAGAAGGGGGAGGGCAGGGAAGACACTGGGGCCCCTGCCTTCACAGTGGACAGGTCTCATAGTTAGATGGAAGGTCTAATAAGATTATATAGGTGAGATGGCCAGGTGGTCATACAGCATAACAGCCTAAGGCTGCTCTCCCACAGCGCCTTTTTTATGGTTTGTTAATGGTGTTTTTTGTGCAGAAAGGCGCAGTAGTGATTACATACTGTACATTGCTGCTGTGGCAAAATCAATATATTAAAAAATTATAAATTTCGGTGGATTTACCGCGATGTTTTTGTGCACAGTAATGTACAGCATCATGTGGTGTGCCGACCTGCACAAGATAAAATACATTATCAATAAGCATCAAAACGCACAGTGTGAGGACCTTAGGCACCTAAGAGGATGCACCTGAGACACCCGCCTATATGATACTATATACACATCACATGAGACGCCCTTTATGATACTGACCCTATACAAACACTCACATGAAACAACTAGCTCCATAATAGTCTGATACCTCTATTATATGATAGACAGCTCATATAGTTAGATACTCATTTATATGATAGCTCAATATAGTCTGATTTTTTAAACTCCTATGATAGGACAGCTCCTTATAGTATGATACCTCCTATGATAGAAGTCCATAGATTTTTGTCTGATCTCTTATGATAAGGAAGGTCATATAGTTGATACTCCTTTGTAGGCAGCTCCATTATTGTCTGATAACCTTCCATTTTATGATAGGCAGCTATTAGTTCGATACCTGCCATTATATGATAGGCAGCTCCATATAGTCTGATACCTCCCATTATATTGTAAGCCGAAGAGTTACAGTAGGGCAGTTTTACGGATACAGCGAAAGTCACGGACAAAGAACACGTCTCCAAACACCAGTTAACAACGGTTTGTTTTTACTGAAATTTTCTGGAACAAGTTGGTGAAATAAGATTCCCCAAACACAAATTTACAAATACGTATCATTGGTCCCCTGTGCTGCACAGCGCGCCGCCTGAAGTGTACTCTCTGAGATGCCCTGGTAGACTTTACCTAACCGTCGGGGTTAGGACAAGGCCGATTAACACCTTACCTTCTTAATACCGTAATCACCAAACGGGAAAACAATTGTGTATGGTGGCAGTTGCTGGGGCTCATGTGCGCACAGCAGCTTACACAGCTTAAATGTTTTACCCATTCCCTCCAAACACACGTGACAGAACTTTCCCTCACTTGTTGAACCGACTTCAATAAAGCTAATGGTGCAATTGTAAACTCTCCAAGATCCGGAACAGGAGGGATGTATTTGGGAAACCCTCTTTGGCTGTAATCGTGTCATAAACTAACTAATAATTTCAGGCCTTCTAACAGTCCTTGAACTCCGTTGGCTGTGAACGCTTCCGCTTGAGGTACCTTAAAGATGGGCCGGCAATCCCTGTTCTCAGGTGCAGATCCTTGTGGATTGGTCTGGCTGCAGACAGTCCTCTCTATCTGGCAGGCTGTGTCTTTCTTGTCAGGAGTTCTTCTCTCCCTTCTGCAGATTTGGCGTCTGTTATAGACAGGAAGGCTCTCCTATGTCTTGGAACGACTGTGAATCACTGGCCTACCTTTAGCCTTCAACTGTCTCTGTCGGTATACTACCAGAATCACAGCAAGCTTATCAAAATGGCTGCTCATGTGCAGCCATGTATACCATGTCCTCATTTTCATTATACGGGAAATGGGACATGAGTGGGTCGGCATCTTGCTGCGCACCAAACAAGTAGAATACAAAGAAACATTTTACAACTGTCATGCATTGGTATTTACTTAGAAAAAACAATGGAAGACTTTCCAACTATCCCTAATACCACACCCTAGAAGTTGGCAGTCCTCGACAACCCTACACACAAACTCGCTTGCGGCATAGCGGCTTGGGGGGGATACACAGCGTTGGTCTGGGCGTCCTACGTGGGGCTCTTATAGGTTCAGGGGCCTCAGGCACTTTTCCCTGGGGGACGGAGTTGTTAGCTGCTCCATCTATCTCCCTTGGGTGGCAAGATTGTCTCAGCTGGAACTCAGTTGACACCGGGCAATGGGACAACCCACCATTCTTCAACAAGGGGGCTGTGGCGGGGTAGGTACTTCGGGGGAGTAGTTTTTTTTCAGGCACTTCAAACTCACAGAGCCTCAACATTATTTCTGTGCAGATTCGTGACGGGCACCCTGTCCATAAGGCTTATACCTCGTAGACTGGATGGCAGGGTCAACCCATTATCTGGACCCTCATTGGTACCGCCCTCCCAACCTCCATCCAACTTCCCAGATGGCCTCTTACTCTCGACCTTGACCCGATCACTTGGGGGCCGAAAACTGTCTCTCTGCACAGGCCGTGGGTTAGGATTGCACCACTTGTTTCCAGACGCTTCTCCAAACCTTGTGCACCGCCGCAGTCGGCGGCAGGTGTTCCTGGGTACAGGCCGTGGTTTATTGGATTCGTGGTGGTGCTGTTCGGACTGGGAAATGTGTTTTCCTTCAATCTCTCGACGGGGTCTCCCGAACATCAGCAGTGTGGGGAGTAGCCCCGTGGTACTGTGCACCCTATTGTTATAGGCCCACATCAGCAGGCACGGTACTCAGGCCAAGTCCTTCTTGCTGTCCTATAAGTCCGCAGCATCTGGATTAAGGTGCGGTTTGTTTAAACCGCTCACAGCTCGTTCCCCTGCGGAGGAGTGGGAGGATGAAACGGAGTAGTACCGGGAGAACGCTCCAATCCCATACAACTGGTACAGTTCGCTCATTATTGCCCCTTGGAAACACACCCTTGGTCGGAATGTATCCTTCTGTGGGCACCCAAACACCTGTATTAAAGTGCTTGAAGGACAGCCATCAGCCAGCAGACTTCTGCAGTCTGATCCATAGTGGTACAGCCACAGGCACATAATTAGTGATATGGTATGTCATGAACAAACAGTACGAATGCACCAGGGCCAGAGTTCCCATTGCTAATAGTCAATCATAGGAGTCTAGGGGCGCAGATGTACGGATGGTATGCAACGGGAGCCCGCTGTCAGTGCTCTTACTTAACCCAATGTACAACATTGTGGCAAAGCTTCTCAGAACACCATGCTTAACAAGTCAGGGGCACAGTACACCAGTCGTTGAAGCCAATTATAGGTTTTGTCACTCCAACAATTGGTGCCTCTCTCTCATGGGCTTCCCAAAGCAGCCTCTGGCCCTAATGACATGGGGATAAACAATCTGTTGTCCTGTGCTGAACTCCGATTGTAAGTAGTTGGTCACGGACAGGAGACCTGGGAAACACTCAGCTTTTCCCACTCCTCAACAGCTTTTGCCCCTCCTGAGTCAGCTGGGTCTGTCCTCTGGTCGGGGGCCAGACCCGAGACTGGACCACCCCCTTCACTTTCTGTAAATCTGGGCAAACCATCTGGACCTCTGCCAATTAGCCACTGTCTTTCCAACACCATCGGCAATCCCAGGACGCCACCCCACTTGAGTGTGCACACTTCCCTGGAACGCTGGGAACTGGCTTAAAGTCGGGCATTTCAGTGTACTTCTTATTCCTCATCTAAAATCTGCGGGGATGTGTCTGACTCGGGACCGAGGGAGAGGGCATCGGCTTTCCCCATTTTCCCTCCCTGACCGGGAACTTAATGCGGAATGGTATTTGAGATCGTGCCACCCATCTCTGCTCGAGGGCTCCAAGCTTGCATTTTCAAATGGCCAATGGCGTTGTTGTCGGTATGACAGTCACCTCTGCACCTGTCTGGTTACTCTGCGGAACCTTTCAGTCATGCCCACACGTCCAGGGCTAAAAAGTTCAAACTTAAAGAGCTATAATGTTAGGATTGCCGCTCTGGGACTCCGCAAGGAACGACTGGCTAGGCATTACTCTCTCTCGCCCTTCTGGACTTGGGACAAGACAGTCCCCCAACCCATGTAGACTACCGTCAGTATACTGCAAAAAGGGGTTGTCGAAACCGGCATAGGCCAGAATTGGAGCACTGGGATCAGCGTCTCTTTCACCGCTTCAAACGCTCTTGCCTTGCCAAGGTCCCCCACTCATTAGGTGCGATTCTTTGGACCCCAGACAGTTCCCTAAGTAACTCATTTAAGGGGCCCGTCAGTGAGGAGAAAAGGGGTATAAGCCTTTGATAATACCCAGCCAGTCCCTGGAATTGCCCGCACCTCTCGTCTGTGTACACGGCCGAGGCCAGTTTTGGACTGCCTCCACCTTACTGGGATGCGGCTGTTCCCCTTCAGATGTGACCACATGCTCCAAGTCATCTATTCGCTGCTGGAAGAGCTGGGCCATTCTTTGGCTTGATCTTAAAGGCCCATGAGTCTCGTAGTTCATTCCAGAACCTGCCGCAGTTTCATGAAGATGGTCGTCGAACGAATTCCCGTACACCCACCACATCGTCCAGGTTAGATCAGCACCGACTCAAAGTTAAGATCCCCTAGACAGTGTCCATCAGTCCGCTGGAATGTCCTCGGGGCGTTGGAAAGACCAAACGGCATCGATTGAATCGTAGGGGGAGTCCCACAGGCCAGCAATGGAAAGATGTCTTTTGCCCTATCCTTCTCAGCCACTGGTACCGCCAGTATCCGCTGGCCAGGTTCAAGGGTCGAGAAAAGTACTTTGCTTGGCCTAGAGCAACAGCGACTCTTCAATCGCGGAGGGGGATAGGCGTCCACGAATGGGTCTGGGCATTTAAGCTTCTGTAGTATACAGCAGAACCTGAGACTCTGCCATCTTTTTTTCGCACCAAAACAACTGGGGGGCCCAGGGGACTTTGACTCTCTTGAATCACCCGTTTCTCCCAGCATTGCTGGCCCATGTTCTTTAACTTCCTGGTACATTTTTGGGCGGCACTTTGTCAGGTTACCGTTCTTGTATGGTGCCGGTGGCATCTGCCGACCTGGTGTGGGGATTTCATGCTTCGATTGTAGAAAGCACACCCGAAGTATTTCTTTATGCTCTCAAGAACGCCTCCTGGATTCCCAGAGGTATCTTCCAGCAGCTGTTGTTGCCGGAGTCAGGGTCCTGCGGTCAATTCCCATTGAGCCATAATCAATCGGGCCATTCCATTTCCGCCGTCGGAGGCTCGCCCTTTTGGGAGCACACTGATAGGTCCAGGCGACCTCTTGTCGGGCCATAGCGTGACGGTACTCTCGACGAGAGATATCTTCTCCATGGAACATTGGACTTCGGCTAGTAGTGTATTTGCGAGGATTGGTAACTCGCTGTCCATGACGTTGAGGCATTCACGGGTACACATCCCATCTCACAGTGGCAAGGGACCCGAGCTAACAGTGGTTGGTTTGTGACACATCTTCAATGTAGACTGGTTCAACAAGGACTTCCAGCCGTTTCAACTTCCTTCTGGTTCACCACCTGGCCAGATCAATATTTTTTCGATGTCGTGGCTGGATCTTGATTGGGGCTCTCGGGCTGACACCTTTTACGTGCCCAATGAGGTCGATCGGATGTGGGGCTATTCTGCCAGACATGCAGATCCTTCACCATCTGTTGTAGGACCTTCTGAGTGGGCCGGTTTCGTGGGTGGCCCGCTGCCAATATTTTGGCCCTCTTTGTGCATAGACGGTGGTGATTCAGGTCTCGAAGACGTTCATGCCCAGGATCACAACCAACTCCCCTCTTGGATGGGTGATCACCAGCACAAACTCCCTTCTTGCCAATGTCTTTTCCACAACCAGTTGGACTGCATCCATACTATCACCTTGTACATCCAGCTCCACCATTGTTGGCTGCCGTCAGCCTTATTACGGCCATCTACTGGCTACATCATGTGCCCGAAGGGTCTCTCAAAGAACTCCAAGGGCATAAGCGTTACACTCTGACCCAAGGGTACTCAACATAGACAGTGCACCTTTTCTGGCATTTCTAGTGCTCTGATTCAAGTACTGTACTACTGGCGTAAAGGATGTACTCCTCGCGGCATGGGCTATGGTTTCTGTTGCCCCGCCACAGGACGCCCAGCTACTGGGCGGTTGGTAGTTTAACCCGGCTCTGCCCCTTACACGGTTCGCGCACTCTCTGGCGATTTGGCCATACTGTGACAAGCCATTGCAGAGGGGCCCCCTATACCTCTGCACACCTGGTGGACCTCTTGCGGTTGGAGCCCCCGCTGTGGGCTGATCTGAAAGGGGTGCTGTGGGAGCCGAAGTCACTTCTGGAGCTTTGATGGCCATTCTGCCTTCATCTGAGACACCTCAAGCGTAGTTATTCAACTCTGCTTGTTAAAGTGGACCACATCGTTAAAGACTCTGCAGTGTCCCTTGTTCTCTGCTTGCTTGGGTACTACTCACAGCCTTTACCATCTACGGTGCATGGGTTTCTCTTCCCCTATACAGCTGGTAAGTAGTCACTGTAAAACGTAAGGGTCAGCCGTCTATTCGGGGTCATCTCTGCATTTTGTCCCGTAAGGATTTTTGTTACAGTCCCACAATGACTGGTCTCTTAGTAGCTTATCTACTTCAGGGAAGGCCCCGTTCGATAGCCACTGGATCTTGCGCCGTATCTCATTCAATGTTTCCTGGCCAGGGAATGAGAGTACTGCAATGGAGGGTCTCACCCTCTCTTTGCGGCCGGGTTGAAGAAGTAAACTTCGCAGGTGTACACCACTTTGGTAAACCCTTGGGCACCCTTCCAACCAGCGAGAATATTTTCTCCAGTGTGTCCCTTTCAGTACTCAGGGTAGAACCATTACTGTTCTGCCTTAATGTCCCCTCCAAGGCCCCAGGGCTATCTCTGCCCCCAGTTTCCGGAGAAGCTATATTTACATATTTTATTGTGTGCTACGCACCCTATTCTGTCCAGCCTGCAGTGTCATGTTTTTCCGTCAAAATTTGGGAGGGATTGCAATAGTGGCACTAAAGGTCATAACTCACTTGGGTGTGTATGTAGAGGCACCCCTGACGCTTGGCTCTGGGCGTGCCATTGACGCATGGGAAGATCTCCCGCCGCAGCTCCGTCCATTAACGAATCGCTGTATCCTGCAGACGACTACGCCAAGTTGTAAGCCGAGTAACGTGAGGCAGGTTTTCCGGAATACAGCGGAAGTAACCAGACAAAGAACACGACTCCAACACACACAGCTCAACTATGCGGTTTGTTTTACTGAATTTTAAGAACAAGTTGGGGAAACAGATCCCCCAAATACAAAATTTTACAATACGTTTCCTGGTCACCGGTTGCTGCACTAGCGCGCCGCCAGAATGTGTACTTCTCTGGAATGCCGTAACTATTGATCTAACCGTGGGGTTCGGAAGGCCGATAACCCTTACCTCTTAATACCGTAATCACCAACGGGGAACAATTGTGTATGGTGCAGTTTGCAGGGGCTAGTGGTGCTGCACTTCAGCTTAACAGCTTAATCGATTTACCCACTTCCCTCCCAAATCACACGTGACACAAAACTTTCACTCACAGTTATGATACCGATTCAAGTAGCTAATGGTGCATAGTAAACTCTACAAGTCTGAACAGGAGGATGTATTTGGAAACCCTCCTTTGGCCTGTACAATGAGCATAAAACTAACTAAAACATAATATCAGGCCCTTATCACAGTCCTGAAATCGTTGGGTGCACGCATACGCTGAGGTACTTAAAGTTGGCCGCGCAATCCATGTTCTCGGTGCAGTTCCTTGTGGATGGTCCTGGCTGCAGGACAGTCCTCTCTATCTTGGCAAGCTTGTCCTCTTGTCGCCAGGAGTTATCTCTCTCCCTCTGCGATGGCTTCTGTTATAGACAGGCTAGGCTCTCTCTGTCCCTGGACACGACTGTGAATCCTGGCTCCTTTAGCTCAACTGTCTTCTGTCGGTTCTCCTCAGAATCACAGCAGCTTCTCAATATGGCTGCTAATGTGCCAGCTTATACCATGGTCCTCATTTGCATATACTGGAAACTGGGACATGTGGCATCTTGTGGCCAAACAGTTGAATATAAGAAACATTTTTACAACTGTCATGCATGGTATTTACTTAGGGAAAACACAAGGAGGCTGTCACACTTATCCACAATAAGACAGTGTCACACATTCCATATAGTCTGAGGACCTCCATTATATGATAAGTCGGTTCCATATAGACTGATACTCCTATGATAGACTGCTCCTTATAGTCTGATACTCCTTATGATTGGACAGCTCCATTAGTTCTGATAACTCCCATTATATGATAGGCAGGCTAATATATATGATACCTCCCATTATTATGACAGTGCACACACAGCTTCCCATTTGTTGGGCACCTTAAAACATGTTACCCTGCTTCCACCATCTTTGTTTGCACCATTCCTAAACACCTCTCACTCACATTTTCAAGTGCCTCCAGCCCCAACTCACATTTAAACTGCCTCCACTCCCACACACACGGTTTCACATTCAACTCCATATCCCGCCACAAGTTTCACCTGCTCTAGCCCCCACTAACATTTCACCTGCCTCCACTCCCACACCCAGTTTCACTGCCTCTATCCCCCACCCACATTTCACCTGCCTCCACTCCCCATCCCAGTTTTCCTGCGGTCCACTCCCCACTACCGTTTACCCTGCCTCCACGCCAGTAACGTTTCACCTGACTCCACTCCCCAGTCATATTTCCCCTGCCGCCACTACTCCACTTCACGTTTCCCCATGCATCCACGCACACTCACGGTTTTCCCCTGCTCCAACTGCCCACTCACGTTTCCCATGCCTTACACTGCCCACTCACGTTTCACCCTGCCTCCACTCCCCCACACACGTATTCCCCTGCCCCACTGCACCACTCACGTTACTCCCATGCCTCCACTGCACACACCCACGTTTCGCCTGCCTCCACTGCCCACTCACGTTTCCCCTGCTCACTGCCCACTTCACGTTTAACTTGCCTCCATGCCCCAACTCACATTTAAAACTGCCTCCAATCCCCCACCAACCCGTTTCTCCTTCCTCCAACTCCCCGCCCAACGTTTCACCTGCCTCTAGCCCCCACTCAATGTTTTCACAGCCCCTCCACTACCCACCACGTTTTCACCTGCATCCACTCCCCCAACACTTTTCAACCTGCCTCCACTCCACACCCAAGTTTTCCCTGCGGACCACTCCCGACTCACGTTTTCCCCTGCCTCCATGCCAGTCACGTTTTTCCCCTGCTCCTCTGCCAAGTCATATTTCCCTGCCTACACTACCCATCTTTACGTTTCCCATGACTACCACTGCCCACTCACGTTTCCCCTGCCTCCCACTGCCCATCACGTTTCCCCTGCTCCACTGTCCACTCACGTTTCCATCATGCATCCACTCCCCCATACCACGTTTACCCTGCCTCCACTGCCCACTCACCTTTCACCCTGCCTCCACTGCCACCCACGTTTCGCACTGCGCAACCTCACGGCCCACTCACGTTTCCCCTTGCCTCCACTGCCACTCCACGTTTCAACTGCCTCCAATCCCCAGTCCACATTTCACCTGCCTCCACTCCCCAGTAACATTTACCTACTCCACTCACCTGTCAAATTTCACTGCCTCCCCAGTCACATTTCACCAGCCTCCCCAGTCAAATTTCACCTGCCTCCCCAGTCACATTTCACCTGACTCCCCATTCACATTTCACCTGCCACCATAGTCAATTTGCATCTGCCCCCAGTCACATTTTCACCTGCCCCCAAGTCACATTGCACCTGCCTCCCCAGTCACATTGCACCTGCCCCCAGTCACATTTCACCTGCCCTCAGTCACATTTCACCTGCCTCCAGCTCCCTGCCCCCAGCCACATTGCACCTGCCTCCCCAGTCACATTGCACGTGCCCCCAGCCCCCAGTCACATTTCACCTGCCTCCCCAGTCACATTTCACCTGCCTCCCCAGTCACATTTCACCTGCCGCCCTCCAGACATTTTCACCTGCCTCCCCAGTCACATTTCTCCTGCCTCACAAGTCACATTTGACCTGTCGCCTCCAGTAATTTCAACTGCCTCCCACCAGTACTTTTCACCTGCCTCCCCAGTAATTTAACCTGTCCCAGTCACATTTCACATGCCTCCCTGTCCACATTTCACTGCCTCCCAGTCACACATTGCACCTGCCTCCCCTGTCACATTGTACGGCACTCCCCAGTCACATTTCAACCTGCCTCCCCAGTCACATTGCACCTTGTCCTACCTGTCACTATTGCACCTGCCTCCCCAGTCACATTTCACCTGCTCCCCAGTCACATTGCACCCACCTGCCTCCCCAGTCACATTTCACCTGGCCTCAGTCACATTTCACCTGCCACCAGTCACATTTCACCTGCCACCAGTCACATTTCACCTGCCTCCCCAGTCACATTTCAACTGCCTCCCCAGTCACATTTCACCTGCCCCAAGTCAAATTGCACCTGCCCCCCAGGTACATTGCACCTACCCAGTCACATTTACCTGCCCCTGTCACATTTCAACCTGCCCCCAGTCACGTTTCACCTGCCCAGGCCACATTTCACATGCCCCAGTCACATTGCACCTGCATCCCAGCCACATTGCACCCCCCCTGCCACAGTCACACTTTCACCTGCCCCCAGCCCCCTTCCCACAGTCAACATTGCTATGCACCCAGGTCACATTTCCACCTGCACCTGTCACATTGCACCTGCCTCCCCAGTCCTATTGACCTGCCTCCCCAGTCATCCCCCCCCAAATTTTTTTGCAAAAACCTAGTCTCCCCAGTCAACATTCACCTGACCCCAGTCACATTTCACCTGCCTCCAGCCCCTCTCTCCTCCCCTCACCTCACCCCTCTGATTCACTTATGTGTCCTGAGGAGTGGGAGGCCTCTGTCTTCTGCTCTTCCGCGCCGTCTGTGCGCTGATGAGTGGGATGGCCGCGCTGCTCCGCTCTCTCTCCCCGGCCGGCGGCAGCTTCCGCTCCTCAGTGGCAGGCGCGCGCTGTTAGGCAGAGGAGGAGGGGCAGCGTAGCCCGTTCTTTCCCAGCAGTGACACGCGCCTCTGTTGGAAGACAGGCAGCATCCCCACAGCTTGCTAGATGTGCCTGGTCTGTCATTACAACGGAGCGCGGAAGGGAGAAGTATATATGTCCCTACCGGCGCCCCAGTCTGTTGTCCGCTAGTCCGCTACCGCTCTGCAAAAAAAAAATCCGACCCCTCGGCCACACACCCCCGCACCGCTCCGACCACTGGTGGTGGGGGGGGGGGGGCGGTGGCCCGGAGGAAAATATATATCTATAAAATAAAAAAAATCCTGCTACAGTGCCGCCCCCTAACAGGCGACGCCCTAGGCACATGCCCACGAGTGCCTCGTGGGAAATACGGCCCTGCCTGTATATTAGACACCCCCATAATTGGCTTAATATAACAAACTGCACCCCTTAAAGTATTCGAAACAGCATTTAGGTTGTCTTCAATTATCCCATTAGGTGCTTCTCAGAAAGTGGAAGTGAAATTTAAAAATTGTTTTGCAGATTTTCAATTTTTATCCATTATTCACTGGAATATAGTAGATGTGACAAGAGCAATTCAATGTAGTATCGATTCCCCCAATTCTACCATTTTTAGAGGTATCCAATATGTGGACCTAGTGCACTCAATCACAAGCCTCAGAATAGGAGGAGTACCTACTGGACTTTGGGGTCTCATTGTCATTACGATTTTCATTAAGCACCATTTCAGTTTTGCTGACACTTTAAGTTGCTAAATTAATAAGCACCCCTAAAAAGACCCCATATTGGAAACTATACCATTTAAGGAATATAGTAGTGTAGTGAGAATATTGACCCCACAGGTGTTTCACAAATCTTTTTAGCTGTGAAAATGAAAAAAAAAATTTTTTCCAACAATCTGCAATTTTAAGTGAAGCAATCCTTTTTACAAGGAATCCTGGAAAAAAAGCATCCCAAAATCTATTATGCAATTTCTACCAAGTACGGCAATACGCCATATGTGGGTGTAAACTGCTGTTTGGACGCATAGCAGGCTACTTGACTTTTGGAATGCAGATTTTGGTGGGTGCCATGTTGCATTTGCCAAGTCCCCAAAGTGCTCGAATAGGTGAAACCTTCCAGAAGTCAGATTCAACACCCCTCATGGATCTCATCTATGGGTGTATTGTGCATTTTGGGCACACAGGTGTTTCATAGTTTTCTTAACGTTGGGCCATGAACATGGGGGGAGGGGCGCAGATTCCGCCCTTTTTTTCGGGGGGGGGGTGTGGGGTTTTTCAAATTTGACAGCGTTCGCCATGAGGTGCAAATGACAGGATAACTTTAGAATGTAGTCGGTACAATTACAATGATATAAATTTTAGATAGTTTCTTTATATTTTATAACTTTTACACAATGGAAATGCGTTTATAAAAATTGCGCTTTTTTGTCGTCATAGTCTGACAGCCATAACTTTTTATTTTTCTGTATTTGGAGGTGATTATGGCCTTGTTTTTGGCAAGATATGTTGATGTTATTATTTGTGTCAATATGGAGTTTATATGATGCTTTGATCACTTTTTATTAAGGTTTTTGTGATGCGTTTTGAACAAAATGAGCAATCCTGGTAGTGTTTTTTATTTTAATGTTTTACAGTGGTCACCATACGGTATAAATGATATGCTAGCTTTACTCAGCAGGTCAATACAATTACAGTGATACCTAATTTGTATTTTGTTTATGCTTTACTGCTTTTACACAATATAAACCCTTTTATTCAAAAGGTAAAACACATTTTTGCATTGCCATAGTCAGAAAACCATAACTTTTTTTTTGTGTACAGAGCTGTTTATTGTGTTGACATTTTTATTGGTATCAATAAATCCTAGTAGTGTTTTTTTATTTTTGTTTTAAACAGTTCTCACTGTGCAGTATACGTGACAAGTCAGTTTTACTCTGTAGGTTGATATGATTACGGCGATACCCAAATTATATATTTTTTTTATGTTGAAGCGCTTTAAAAAAAAAAGTGCTTTAAAGCAATAATTATGTATCGCTATCTTCTGATAGCCATAACTTTTTTCATTTTTCCACATACATAGCTATATAAGGCCTTTTTTGTGGGATGAACTGACATTTTCATTGGTACCCCTTTTATGACTTTTTGATCGCTTTTTGTTCTATTTCATGTGCTGAGGGATGAACGAAAATCGCCAATTTCTTTTACAGCATTCACGGTGCAGGTTAAATAACATGACAAATTTATAGGGTAAGTCGTTAAACAGGAGACAATATCAAATATGTGTACTTTATTTATTTTTTATCTTTTTTGGGGGTGATTGGCGTTTGTAAAGGGGAAAAGGGCGGTGTGCGTGTTTTCATTTTATTTCCTTTGTTTGTGTTTAACTTTTTTTTACTTTTTTGCACTTTCTCACTTGTTTTTTTTTTGTTCCCATAAGGGACTTGTATCAGTGATCTTCAGACCACTGTTGCAATGGAGAGCAGTACATAGTAGTACTGCTGTGTACTGTACTGCTCTCCATGACAACTGTCAATCACTAGGCCCGGCCAGATCCACAGGGCACCGGAGGCTATGGTGACATCACAGGCAGCCAGGAGGCCTTTGTTAGGCTTTCGGGTTGCTAGGGAAGCCATCAGCAGCCGCGATTATATCGCAGCAGTGCCGATGGGGACAGAGGAAGCTCACTCCCTTTATCTTTCCCTTAGCTGAAGTGTTCGAGATTGAGTGAGCTCTGGACATGGGCAATACAGTATGGGGCCAGCTGTAATATGCTGTATGAGCTCCGCTTGTGAGAGTACGTATGGGTACGTCAAATGAAGGTAAGGGGTTAGAAGGTAAGTTTTAATGGATATCAGGGACTACAAGTCTAGTCAGAACTAAATCCAATATCAGCACTAGGGAAAGCAGGGTCAAACTAGGAGAGTACAACTAGGCAGAAAAGCAGGTTGTGTAAGGTCAAACAATCGGAGTTAAACACCAGAAACGTCTATAGGTGGCTATTCCAGGAAAATAGGATTGAAGACAGGTCAACAAATGGCAAAGAGAAATGAAGTGTTTTTCAATAGTTTAGCTAGAGCTATAATTGAACAAACCACTAGCGCTCTGTGTGGTTTTCTGACTATACCTGCTGATTAACTGGTCAGCCGGATATTATGCTTGCAAATTGGGGGACCATGAGGGTGCACAAGAAGTTAAGTACATCACAACTAATTCAAAAATATCAGTCATTATCATAATGTGTTAAATGTCAAGTTAATCTTTGCTAAATATGTAGGAAAAATGATGAATTGATATTAAAAATGTGTAATCTGTATTAATATACAGTGGGAAAAAAATATTTAGTCAGCCACCAATTGTGCAAGTTCTCCCACATAAAAAGTTGAGAGAGAGGCCTGTAATTGACATCATAGGTAGACCTCAACTATGAGAGACAAAATGAGAAAACAAATCCAGAAAATCACATTGTCCGATTTGGAAAGAATTTATTTGCAAATTATGGTGGAAAATAAGTATTTGGTCAATAACAAAAGTTCATCTCAATACTGTTATATATTCTTTGTTGGCAATGACAAAGGTCAAACGTTTTCTGTAAGTCTTCACAAGGTTGGCATACACTGTTGCTGGTATGTTGGTCCATTCCTCCATGCAGATCTCCTCTAGAGCAGTGATGTTTTAGGGCTGTCACTGGGCAATACGGACTTTTGAAAGGTTTTATAGGGGGTTGAGATCTGTAGACTGGTTAGGCCACTCCAGGACTATTATTGAGTTGAAAATCGCACGGTTTTTTAGGTTGATCGGTGAGAATCTGCGCATAATCTATTAATATCGCGCCATTTTCGGCTTTTGTATTTTTTGGGCGGTTAGCAAATCAGCTTAAGAATAGAGCCCGGTGGCTGGGGGCACGTCATTATGTGATGTGTAGGTTCTGATTGGGGTAAAAATCACTGACCTCGTTTAAAATAGAACAGCCCTTTTTTGTTTTCTGTCAGTTTCTCCCGAATACACTCAGCACACGTTCTCTTTTTTCACAGAGACAACTATGCTTTTAGCTTGAACATTGAACTAGGTAGATTAGAAATTTCAGTTTTTAGTTAGTTGGGTAAGATTTGAAAAAAGCTCTAGCGCGTACACCGCGGGAGGGTGGGGGGGGGAGAGGGGGGGGGTGCGGCCCAACACGGCAGAAGGCAGGAGCTTTTTAAAGGAAGTGTTAAATTTTTTATCCAACCGCTTTTTTAATCTGTAAAATGGCTTTTCACTAACAGTTTTTGGCCAGTTTTTGGTTAAATGTACCTTGTTTTTTTTGTAGCCTTTACTTAATTAGGATAAAACTTTTTTAGTAATGCAGGTGTATTTGATAGGTGCAAAACCCACCTTTTATTATCTATACAAAGATTTTAAATTTGGTTTTTTTTTTACTTTTGTTTCAGCCCAGTTTGTTTAAAGACCACTTTGTACTTACAATAGGATACAGAACTTTTCTAGTCACCTCAGGGGTATTTCATAGGTGCAAAAAACACCGGTTGTTATCAGTACACAATTTAATTAGGTTTTTTTTTACTTTGGCGCAGCCATTTTTGTTCAAAGACCCATCTTGTACTTATATACCATACAGAAATGTGCTAGTAATTGCTGTTGTATTTCATAGGGGGAAAAACCACCTATTATTATCAGTACACAATTTAATTACGTGTTTTTCACTTTGGCGCAGCCCAGTTTTGTTCAAAGACCCACTTTGTACTTACAATAGGATACAGAAATTTTCTAGTCACCGCAGGTGGATTTCATAGGTGCAAAAACTACCTTTTATTAAACCTATACAATTTCAAATAGGTGTTTTTTTTTTACTTTGGTTTCGGGCCCCGTTTTTTTCATAGAGCCCCCTTGTACTTAAATTTGAATACAGCATTTTGTAGTTACGTTGGTTTTTTCATTGGTGAAAAAAACCTTTATCTGTATAACTTTTACATAGCTGTTTGTACGGGGGTGGGCTTAGTTTTTTTCAAATACCCAGTTGTACGACAATTCTGATAGAAAAATTTTCGAGAAAATGTTCTCATTTGTCATTGCTGAAAAAAAACCAATTTCTTTTCCCGTGTAATTTTTAAATATTTTATTGCACCGTTGAATTCATTTGGCGCAGATACCCATTTGTATGTAGTTTGTTAAAAATTTTATCAATTCTAGCCCTACTGGGCTTGTAAACCCCTGGGACTAAAAGGAAGAACACTGTTGTTTTTTGTCTTAGGGTTGCCCACCAGACCGCATTTCACGGGTATTCGCTAGAAACATTAGTTTCTAATCTAGTTGGCTGTAGGAAATTAGAGGGTTTTAAAAGAATACTGGATTTGCCATTTTTTTAAAAAGAAACGTCAAAAACCTTTTCCATACTTTCTTAAATTTTTCTCTTTTGAACGGGGAGCGAAATGCGGGGGTAAGCAGCAAAGAGGGGTGTAACATGGAGGTAGAGAACGAGAGAAGGTGCCCTTTCCAGTGCTGGCGACAATACGCAAGCCACGGATCGTGGATGCAGGCCCCTCAGGCGTACGCTGGGTCACTTTCCCTTTTCCCAAAAAAAAATGGTCCTCTTGAAAAACTTTTTTTTTTAAAAATGATCATTTCTTACTGCAATTTTTATTCTCATTCCCCAAAAGTTTTTTTTGCTGGTTTTGGGGTGAGGACCCCTGTAAAGACACCAATTGTAAAGGTTTCATGAAAATAATTTTTTTCATTTACCACTTCACTTTGAATTTTTTCGCTTGTAAATGGTTTTGGGGTCAGGGTGCGGGAGATAAGCTATAATCAGGTCCTTTGGAACAGAAAGTGGCTTTAAGTGGTTTTTCTCCCTCAAAATTTTTTAAACGGGGCTGGAGTCTTTTTTATAATTTTTTGGGGTAGGGTGCTGTAAATACGCTTTATCATGGTCCTTTGGAACAGAAATGGGGTTTCTAAGTGGCATTTCTCACTCACAATTTTTAACAGTACTAAAAAAAAATTTTTTTTAAAATTTTTTTGGGTAATGTGCTTTAAAATGCAGCAATATAAGGTCCTATTAAAAAAAAAATTTTATTTCTAACGACATTTGTTTTTACAATTGCCCAGAGTGGTAAAGGTGATGGTGTTGTCAGAAAAGGAATAGGTGGACACTGTTAATGGACACATATTGCAAAATGACTTGTTTTTTAAAGATCTTTAACTAGCTACAACCCCTGAGGGAGACAACCTTTTAAAAGCATTTACAAAAAGAGAGAAACAAAGACGTGGTGGATTCCTCCTATTTTAAAAATGTTTTTTTCTAAAATTAAAAAAACAAAAAAAACGGGCTGTAAAAATGCTGATACAAATATTCCTCTAAAATGTCAAGGGGTAAGGGAAGACTTAACAGATGTAGGTTCCCCGGACAGGTATAGTAAAGGGTTTCGTTCAATAAAATGGTGGTTGAAAAAACCCCTTTTTCCAGGACTTTTTAAATCTGGGGTTTCAGACAGGTTTTAATGTCTATGTGGACAGAACAGAATGTCAATGTCCAGTTCAACTAAAATGGGGGTTTAAAAGACTTTTTTTACCGGCACTTTTTGTAATCTGTGGGTCAGATAGGTTTAAGGGTCATCTTAGTGTTGAGGTTACGTTGGCATCGAATCGGGCATAGTCGATAGTGGGCCCCCATCGAAAAGGGTTTTTCGATAGTGGGCGTCGATTTGAGCGATGACCATTAAAGTCTATGGGGAGGCAACACCCCTTTTCTTTCTTACACCCAAACGGGCTGGAAAGCTGGAATTAAATCCAAAAAAACATCAAATGGTACGTGTACATTTTAGGCAACCACTTGGGTTTATAAAAGCCACAGAAAAAAAACCACACCCCTTCACTATCCTGTTTTGTACCACAGCATGCCCCTTAAAACCCTGCATCACCCAAAAAATTAAAAAAAGTGCCAGAAGGCATATGTTTTAAAACCTCATTTATTTGAACGGGACTTTGAAATCCCTGCCCTGGAACGAAAATTGACCCCCAAACCTGCATGCCCCCCCAAGTTTAAAAAGTCCCGGGAAAAAGGAGTCTTTTAAACCCACCTTTTTAGTTTCACTGGCATTGACTATACCTGTCCGGGGCCACAGCATGACCCCCAAACCTCGACCCCCACATTTAAAAAGTCCCGGAAAAGGAGTCTTTCAACCACCTTTTTTATTTTCATGGAATTGACTTACTGTCCTGGGCCACGCATGAGCCCCAAACCCTGCAGCCCCCCACTTTTAAAAAAGTCCCGGAAAAAAAGGAGTCTTTAAACCCACCTTTTAGTTTAAATGGACATTGACTTACCTGCCCTGGGCCACAGCATGAGCCCAAACCTGCATGACCCACTTTTAAAAAAGTCCCGGGAAAAAAAGGAGTCTTTAAACCACCATTTTAGTTTCATGGACATTGCTATACCTGCCCGGGGCCACAGCAGACCCCCAAAACCTGCATGCCCCCCACTTTTTAAAAAGGCCAAAAAAAGGGGGGGTCTTTCAACCCCATTTTAGTTTCATGGACTTGACTTACCTGTCCTGGGCCACAGATGAGCCCCAAACCTTTCTGCCCCCCAGTTTTAAAAAGGCCCGGGAAAAAAAGGAGTCTTTCAACCACAATTTTAGTTTCACGGACATTGACTATCCCTGTCCGGGCCACAGCTGCCCCGGGGCCCGGAGTTACAGTGGGTGCGATGAACCCCCAGGGGGGCTTCCATCTTTTTAAACCGCGGGTTAAAATGCCCTGATGACGCAGAACGAAAACTGTCGGCTAAAGCAGAGTGCGGAAGCGGAAGTGTGAGAACTCCCCCTTCCTCATAACAGTCAATTTGGGTGGTTGCCCCTCCGTATGTGGGGACAATTGAGCTTAATTTTGGAAATACGGGTGGTTAACGCTCCTGTTACACCAGGTGCCCTTTATCTTGGCATTTTTTTTCTCATTTTATAAAAGTGCTAGGAAATGCTCGTATTGTTCTCTGCCCGTGCTCCATACCCCATGTCCTCTAAATAACCTAATCTGGTCAATTTTTCCTGTCCCTCCCTTGTAAAATTTCAGAGGAATTTTTTTCACTATTTTGTACATGCAATTTTTTTAGTCTTTAATTCAGAAAAACTTTTTTTAAAATTGGATGGTATCCCACCATGTCTTTTTTTCTCTTTTTTAAATTGTATTAAAGGGTTTGTTCAATAAAGGGTTTAGCTATGTTAAAAGATTTTGCAAAAAACAAGTATTTTCACTATGTGTCCTTTAAACATTTCCCTCCCTTTTTTTTTTTTCCTGTTTCTAAAAGCACATAAACCCTTGAGCCACTCTTGACCATTGGAAAAACAAATGTTTTTAAAAAAACCATTTTTTAGAATAGGCCCTTTTAATTGCATGTCACAGCAAAATGCCCCAAAAAAATTTCAAATCTCGACCCTTGAGCCATTTGGGTCAATTGTGAAAAAACAAATGTCTGTTAGAAACAACATTTTTAAAATAGGACCTTATATGTGCATGTCACGTCAAAATCCCCCCAAAAATTCAAAACATGACACTTGAGCCACTTTTGAAAATAGTGAAGAACAAATTTAATTAAAAAAACAACATTTTTTAGAAAGGACCGTAGTATTGCTGATTTAAAAGCAGCATGAAAAAAAAATTTAAAAAAATGACCTTCCCCATTTGTTAAAAATTGTGAAGAAAAATGCCACTTGAAGCCACATTTCTTTTCCAAAGGGCCCATGATTTTTCTGTATCTCACAGCAACAGCCCCAAAAAAAATTTAAATATGACTTCCACCCCCGGTTAAAAAATTTTGTGAGGCAAATGCCAAAACCTTGACAATGTGAAAAAATTCTAAAGATAAGTGAGAAAAGGGAAATTGGTTTTGTCATGAAACTTGATGTTTTTAATTCCTCAAGCAAAACCGCAAAAGAACTTTAGGAATTGAGAATAAAAATTGCGTAAAAATGATCATTTAAAAATAATTTTTTAAAGAGGACCATTTCTGTTTGGAGAGGAATGTGAAGTAGCCCAGCAACTAATGGGTGCCCCTGGGAATTGGGGCCACAACATCATAAGAGATCCAGCCTGATTCATCTTGATAAAGTCAAACGATCCACATTATTTGGAAAAGCCGGATGCTTTGTCTGTAATGACTCCTCCGGCTGTGCTAAAGGGTCGCTAGAATGACGCTGGCTGCGGGAGGAAACACCTCTATGGCGTGGCGAGAGCTCGGGCCATTCGCCCTTTTTGGAACCCCAGAAGTCGTTGGGTCCGGAAACATACAAAAACTCAGTGTTGAGATGCAGTAGTCGTGACCATGATCTTAACTGGTCTCTGTGTGTTGTATCTGGGGCCTGCTTTGCTCGATGGTGAGGTGGTAAATAAAGATTGCCGCAGGTACCCATTAGGCTTCTGCCCTTTGCCTGCTGCGCCGCTGTGCCGCAAAGGTACTTGGCCTCTACTGCTGTCACGTCGCTGGGTTTTTCCCCCGTAACTTTTAAAAGAACGTGAAGCGACGAAACAGATGTCCCAGTTATAAATCAGCAAGGTCTCCTTTTCCTGCATTTTACTTTTATTTGGGTGGGGGGAAGGGAAAAGTGCTGAGTTTTGTTTTGTCCCGGGGATCCAGGAGGGTGGCCCCCCAGTCCCTCTTGTTCATTTTGCTGGCCCCTTAATTCGAGGATCTGTTGGAGGAAAGGACATCCAAGAAATCAGTGAGAGTGGACTTAGTTCCAAAAGCCCCCTGGGTTGAGGGGACTGCAAAATCATCTTCTCATCTGCCTCAAATTCAGCCAACCTCTTTAGGGGTCGGGTCTGGATTTCCTCCTCCTCCCCCCCCTCCTCCCCTTCTTTCCGGCACAGCTTTTAAAACAGCCCTGACTTGCCCCAGATGATCACCTGAGAGCTGAGGTGGCCTTTTCACTCGCTCTGGACCCTGAACCACTGCCTAATAAAACCCATAAAATTGAGAAACGTGGGGGCTTGAGGATTTGCGGGGAGAAAGGCTCCGTGTCTGATCTGTGCCGTCTCCTCCTCCCTCGCTGGTGGGACCTGATGTTTCAGATTCCCCGATCGTTCCAGAACTAAGTCACCCCAATGCTCATGCTGACAAGGGCATCGTCCGCATGACCAATTTTTTGGGGGTTCTTCAAAAAGGCAAGGTGGTGCAGAGCTCTTTCAATGCCTCCCCTTCCCCGGTGGTAACCCCGAGGTCCCCCGCTGCTTGTCAGGCCATGTGTCCTTCGTACTGGTAATGGGATTGCGCTGCTCCCACAATCGCTGGAGCATGTGGAGGGTGGAATTCCAGCGTGTTTTTAAGTCAACAATGAACGGGAAACGGGGAGGTGAGCTGACGCTGCAACGCAGCCGGCGGGGCGAAGCAGGGGGCAAAAAGGCGGAAATGCGAACTAGACCTCGAGCCCTTTTTCAGCAGGCATCCCGCCGGGTAGCTCTTTTGAAATTTTTGGGCACAAGGTTCATACATGTGCCAGGAAGGGGGGCTCCCGCCTACCCACTTAAGGGCGGCCAGCAGATTTCGCCCCTTATCGCACACCACCTTGCCTGGACAAGGTTTTGTCACCCAGCCAGCGCTCGGTGTCGTTTCGGAGAGCGTCCACAGCTCCGACCTGTGTGTGGAGGGTCCCAAGGCAAATTAATTTCAACACGGGCCCGGTTTCTTGGGACGGATGCCACCAGAGGACCTTGGGGGGAAAAAGCCCTGCCCATCCGCGTTTTGAAGAGCATGCGCCGAGCCTGAGACCCCGTACCCCCAGAGACATCCACCCCGCTCACCCCGTGACTGTCACAGAGATATAGCGGCCTTGGCCGTGCTTTTTAGTCCCTTGTCGGTGGTGAGAGGACTTTTCCGGACCCAGATGCAGACAACGCGCTTGAAATTTTAGAAAGACACGGGCGGCCAGGGCAGGGGCGGGTTTTTGGCAAAGAAATGCCTGCTCGGGATCTGGTTTGGGGGCAGGCGAGGGTCATGACGTCGCGGAACCCATCTGTGTCCACCAGACGGAAAGGGAACATTTCCAAGGCCCCAAAAACCTGGCAATGCCGAAATTTGGTTTTTTGGTTTGGGATGGTTTGGGTTAAAGTGTTTCTTTTTCCCTTCCCAAACCTTGAAAACAGAAGGGGGGCAGACTGGCCGCTGTATGGCGTGCAGGGCGTCAAACTGGCGGAAGAAGAAGGGGGAGGATGGGTTTCTGGTGGTGCTGGTGGACTCGGGCGACGGTGGGGCTGAAGCGGATTTATCCCCCTTTATGCTCTGAGAGACATGGGGAGTGAGAAGCTTGGTGGTGGGGGAGGGGGGAGGCGGAGACAGGGGTGTGACAGTGGTTGGAGGCCCGGCGTCGGTCTGGCCTTTTTTGGCAAGTGTTCCCCCCATTTAACTCATGCATTCGCTGCATGGACTAGACACGTTGGTGGTGGTTAACACTAAAAGGGTTTTTGCCTCTACTTAGCGTTTAGGCAAAGGCGGCATATGACATCGCGGGTGAATAAGGCTTGCTCAAAGAAGGCCCAAAGGGTTTAGAGGTCCTGGACCTTTTTTAAGTGATAAGGAGGGCAGGGTTTGCCTGACTGGGGGCGGAAAACTATCAGCGGGTTCTGGACCGCCCCCTACTTTTTGTGGGGGGACTGTATTGCACTACCCCATCGTTTCCTCCTCGTCCACTGTGAAACGCTACAAACAAATTCTGCGGAAAAGACCAGGGGTGGATCCGCAATTCGTCACATCCAAAACATCAACACGATGACTTGGTTTTTCCCGACTTTTTTGCATCCAGAAGTGGGGCTACAAGCAGGGGGACTTGCAAGGCGTTGCCGACCCCCCCCGGGATTTTGCCCATTGACCGCTTCCTTCACCTCCTCTGATGGGATATAACTGGGCTCAAGCAGACTAAACCCCCTTGATTTTTACATGCCTTCTGACCCCCAAAGCATTTTTTTCATCAAAAAGGTCTTAGAAATGGTTTTTCCACAGTGGTGGGGGACACGGTTGAAATTTGGGCTGTTCATGTTGGACGGGTGCTGATGATGCGATGACGACTTTTTGGGGCCGTGACTGGAGGACGAGGAGGTAAAAACTGCTAGATGCAGGGTTTCATAACCACTGAAGGACAGTTGGCGACGATGTTCTTATTAGTTCAAGGGCCCTGACCCAGCGATGACAGGCCTGAGGGCCCCGAACTGACGACCCCTGGCATGGGGTTGTCGCCAGCACTGGAAGGAGCACCCCTCCGTCCTCTTCCTCCTGGCTAACCCCCTCTTTGCCCCCTTACCACCGCTTTGCTATGTTTAGAAATATAAAAAATTTTAGAAGGTTGGAATAGTTTGGAAAGCTCTTATTAAAAACGGCAAATCAACTATTCTCAAATCCCCCTTTAAAAAAAACAAAATTGCTGGATTCAAATTTAACTGAAGGTGTTATCAAAAAATCTGGCTGGGAAAATCAAAAAACACGTATCTGTTTTTGTTTTCGTTTTAAACACGGTATTTTTTGCACCTTTAAAACACCCTTTTTGACTATAGAATTGCTGTTTTTAAAATTTCCCTGGATGCTGGTCAATGAACAAAGTGGGTGCGCAAAAAATCAAAAAAAAAAGTTTGTTTTGTTTTTTCGATAATACACTGAATTTTTTGCACCTTTCAAATTTACCGTGGTGATTATAGAAATTTCTGTTTTAAGATTTTTAATTTTTTTTTTTTTTTTTTTTTTTTTTTTTTTTTTTTTTGACCTTTAACACCTGGGTACAAGAAATTGTGTTTTTAAATTTCGTATTTAAAACAAACTGGGTGGAAAATAAAAAAATTTGTTTTGTTTTCGTATAATACACCCGGGGGATTTTTTGCACTTTCAATTAACCCGTGGTGACTATAGAATTGCTGTTTTAAGATTTACGTGGGGGCTGCGTCAATGAACAAAGCTGGGGCGCAAAAGTCAAAAAAAAACGTATTGTTTTTTTCGTATAATACACGGATTTTTTTCACCCTTTTTAATTCACTTTTGGGGGACTATAGAATTGCTGTTTTAAGATTTTTCGTGGATGCGCTAATGAACAAAGGGGTGCGCAAAAGTCAAAAAACCGTATGTTATGTTTTTTATGATACACGGTTTTTTGGGAACAAACAACTTTTGCTGACTACAAAATTATGGATTGTAATTTAACTGCAAGGTGGAAAAAATCAACAAGGTGGAAATTTGGGTAAAATTTAAAAAGAACACCTATTGAAATGTATACTGATAAAAAAAGTGGGGTTTTGCACCTAACAAAGAGACCGAGTTACTAGAAATGATGTGTATCCAAAATAATTGGCGCCCAAAAATCCCGGAAATATTTCAATAGCAAACTGTTAAAATAAAGTATTTGCAGTGCAATGTTTTTTACACTAAGTTTGGTGAACTTTATTTCCCGTGTTTTTTTATAGATAACTTGTCTTGTGTTCGCCGGGCCCCCCCCCCCCCCCCCGCTACCCCCTTGACTTTACAGCGGTAGATGCTGCTTTAAAAAAACTCTAGCTAACTAATAAAATCTTCAAATTCTAATCAACTAATTTGGGAAAGGGTCCAGCTAAAAAGTAGAGGTTTCTCTGTGCAGAAATAGCTAATTTCCTGAGCTGTTTTGCCACGGAGGACACGTCCTTTCCCATGAACGTGAGAGACACAAAGGCTGAAAAAGGAAACGCTGTTTATGTAATACGAGGTATTGTGTTTTTCCAGCCATCGAAAACCTAAAATCCCAGTCAGACTCGCACACAATCTCCCTGCTTTTCTGAATCGGATTTGCTGTCCCCCAAAATTACAGGGAAGCGCGAAAATGGCGGATCTTTTAAAAATTGCACAGATTTTTTAAACCCTTTAATTATGCATGATCTGAAAATTTCGATCACCATAAAAACCTTGCCGATTTCAACTTTGTCGATAAAAATCGCTCAACACTAGTCATGCTGCATTCCAGGACAGGGATAGTCAATGTCCAGTTCAAGTAAAATGATGGTTCAAATCATACTGCCTTCTGGCACTTTTTAATGTGTGGGTCATGCAGGTTTAAGGATCATGCTGTGGTGCAAGACAGGGATAGTGAATGGTGTGTGACTTTTTTTCTGTGACTTTTATAACCTAAGTGTGTTGCCTAAGATGTAGCATGTATCCATTTGACTGTTGTGGATGTTAATTCCAGCTTATCCAGCCCTGTTTGGGTGTAAGAATGAAGGTGTTGCTCCTCTCCCATAGACTTTAATGGTCATCGTCGATAATCTATTATCGACTATTGGAAATCGTCTTGATAATTGACGACATCGACTATCGACCCGATGACGATAGACGACATAATCGCTCATCACTTTCCAGGACCTTGAAATGCTTCTTACGAAGCCACTCCTTCATGTCCTGGCGGTGTGTTTGGGATCATTGTCATGCTGAAAGATCCAGCCACGTTTCATCTTCAATGCCCTTGCTGATGGAAGGAGGTTTGCACTCAAAATCTCACAATACATGGCCCCATTCATTCTTTCATGTACATGGATCTGTCATTCTGGTCCCCTTGCAGAGAAACAGCCCCAAAGCATGATGTTGCCACCCCCATGCTTCGCATTAGGTATGGTGTTCTTTGGATGCAACTCAGCATTCTCTCTCCTCCAAACACGACGAGTTGTGTTTCTACCAAACAGTTCTACTTTGGTTTCATCTGACCACATGACATTCACTTAGAAAATGCTGGGCAGCCCGCCTGGTCTAATAGTATGGGTGTCACTAATAGGTAGTAAGCCAGCATTGTGTACCACACGTATCTATATTTATGGCACACTTTTGTATCGCCTTATTATATGCAATTGTAAATACCGGCAACCACCTCCCTCATGCCCTGAGGTTGTATGAGTGATTGTTTCATTGGTTACTTTGCATTTTGTGCAATCTCCCATGCATTATACTGCGGCTTTTTCTGCATGCTGGTGTGATAGGTGTTTTAAGTTGGTGTGCAAATTTTTCATCTTGCTCATAGCAATTAGCTGCAAAATGTGATCTTTTTCCCCGTCAGCATAAATGGCAAAGTTGCTAGCTACTGGGTTCATGTTTGTTCAGCCATTGAGCTGTTAACAAGCCCCAAAGAATTGGAGTGTTTTTTCATATGACATTCTCCCAATACTCTTCTGGATCATCCAAATGCTCTCTCGCAAACATCAGACGGGCCCGGACATGTACTGGCTTAAGCAGGGGGACATGTGTGGCACTGCAGGATCTGAGTCTCTGGCGGCATAGTGTGTTACTGATGGTAGCCTTTGTCACATTGGTTCCAGCTCTCTGCAGGTCATTCACTAGGTCCCCCCATGTGGTTCTGGGATTTTTGCTCACCGTTCTTGTGATCATTTTGACCGCATGGGGTGAGATCTTGCGTGGAGCCCCAGATCGAGGGAAATTATCAGTGGTCTTGTATGTCTTCCATTTTTTAATTATTGCTCCCACAGTTGATTTCTTCACACCAAGCTGCTTGCCTATTGCAAATTCAGTCTTCCCAGCCTGGTGCAGGGCTGCAATTTTGTTTCTGATGTACCTCAACAGTTCTTTGGTCTTCACCATAGTGGAGTTTGGAGTGTGATTGTTTTAGGTTATGTACAGGACTGGATTCGCTGGACAATCAGCAGCCAATGAAGGGATTGGCAGAGGGGAGAGGCAGAGGAGCAATGAGGAGAGAGGTGGATCAGGTGGACTGCAGAGTTGAGGATGAATTGAAGGGGACAAAGAGTACTAGATGGTAGAGAAGGATGGTGCATTAGTGTAATTGAGAGATGACAAGTTTAGTTTGAAGGGGTTAAAGAAGCTTGCAGCGGCAGTGTAATGGACACGAACGTAGGCAGAGGAGAGGATCGAAGTAGTTGTGCTAAACCCTTGTCACGGTGGAATCACTCTCACCAAACCTCTCATGCCCTTGTTCAGGAAAGTGAAGAAATCAGGCGATACCTTTTAGAGGCTAACTGAGTATATTTGATGGTGAGCTTTCGAGAGAACTAGCTCCCTTCTTCAGACATGATGTTATACAAGAAATTGAAAATTCACAGACTTTTTATACACAAAAGACCTGGACCTTCAAAGAATCTTGGAATTCTTAACAATAACAAAATGCAATATAAGCAGAAAGTCATTTACAGTCAACTATCTGGAAACTTGTAAAGCGTGACAGAGGGGGTCAGGACCAAGACACTTAAGAGGGGGGACCTGCAGCTTGGTGTAGGAAGATGATACTCCTACTCCCCTGATGGTGGTTTTAGTCCCTCCTGCTGTGTGATGGTGTTGTGAGGTGCCTATGATATGGTGCAGGTTCACAGACAGGAGAGCGGAGATAACTCTTTCTTTATTCACAAACAAAGTAATGAATATGGCATCCCTTTTTTACAGGGCCTTTCTCTACTTTTTACAGCTAGCAGCCAGGCGAGGTCCTATATAATCTAGTCCCTTTGTCGGATGCAGCTTAGACTTAAAGGGGCTCTCTAGCTCCAGAAGAACTGACATCTTAAATCCTGTCTTCCAGCTTTGACTTCAAGGAGTTAACATAATTACACCCCAGGCGAATTGGACTTGGTTTAGATGAGCCAGGCCAGAAGCAAATACTGGGCATTCTCTGTTCTACAGGCCTATCGTGGGACTCACTATTGCACTGCGTCTCTTGTACACCCCTTGTGGTACTTTCCATGATCACCTCCAAGGATAAGCTAGTCTGTAATTCCATCCATAGATGTCCTCAGTACATTCAGGGATCCAAGGCCTCGGGAATATATTAGTGCATATCAAAAAATTAGGAAATCACTGAAAAGATAATTGATATTATTGATTTAAGTCAAATAGAGAAACCCATATATTGTATAGACTCATTATAGTATGAATTACTAGGTTTAATATAATACATTTGTGAGCCATATAACAAATAAAATGATAGTCCTGGAGAACCCCTTTAATTTTCAATGATATTCAAATTTTTTTAAATGCACTAGTAACAACAAGGTGCTGACCTCAAAGGAAGGGAAAGCGTTAAGTGACCCCTTTCATACTGCAATGCAAACATAACACAATATCAGCAACACTCTATAAGCACTAAAAACAGGTAAAGGGAATATAGAAGTTTTTTCAAAAAGTATTTCTGCTACTTTAAAATATATGAAAATGTGAGGTTCTTAGCGTATTTTTTTGATAAAAACTGTAATTACCCATCTACTGCAACAAGGTGACCTCAGTACAGATGGGAACCTACTCTAACATGTTACCTCTCATGGTGTGTATTCAGACCGCCATGTTTTCAGGGAAAGAAGATCCCGGCCACTTTTGCTTTTTAGACCCTTTCATACTGCAGTCTGGCAATCACCCAAACTACAGGACTCACTTAAGAGCTAAAACCAGAACTCTTTAGTCACTTTTTAGCTAAACTAACGCAATCACAGTGACTTGGCAGATTCTTATCTCATAGTACACCTAACTCAGCATTCCATAGACATCATACACTAAAAAGATCACTCAGAGGTCATTAACCTACCCTTCAGACTGATAATAAAGGTGAACAAAGGCATGACCCTTCAGCACAAACATGTCATCATCATTATCATTACAGTGTAATACAGTTCTTTAAATCATAGTGCATTTAAATTTGTAATGTACAAATCGTTTTCCCCATGTGCAAATGGTTAATCCTGTACATTACAGTAGAATGGTTAGAGAAGGGAGATACAGTAGTGGGAATGTGCTGTGGGGGCCCATAGGTGGGGGATATGTCCGGTGCAACCAGGAGACGCAGAGAAGGGGTTAGCAGGTGGGAAAAGGATAGAGACTGGTTTTATTGGGTCTCTTTAGTGCGGAGGGCAGTGATAGTGGGAAAAAGGATGGTGGAGGCAGACAGATGAGAGGGTAGAATACATGAACAGATAAAGAACGCATTGCCCAGCAGAGGCATTTGGGGATTAGCAATAAGTTTAAGGAAAATGAAGTTAGATATCATAGAAGCCAGAAAAAGCATAGCAGGTGAGTGTGATAGGTTGTGAACCTGTTAATAGTATAAACAACTATCAATAATTGTTACCTTTTATGCATTCCTTGTTCATTCCTTGTTTAATTCTGGTTTAAATTCATACTCATACTCATATGAAAAATGGACACAGGAGAACCTAGGTCAGTCAATTTATTGTGACTTGGGAACCATTCTGGAAATTACTTACATGTAGTTATGGGAGATGAGTTTATGTAATACTATATGTAATACTTGCTTACTGAGAAGGTACATCAAATAAAACAGAAACTTAGTATAACATAAGGACACATTAAAGGATTCTTTTAAAAAATGTTTTAATAAACAGGTGATAGATTCTCTGGTTTAGCCAAGAGATTTGGCTTAGAACCATGCCGAGAAGCAGAGTCTAGGGAATCCCCTGGTTTTCACCCTTTTACCCCTGGACTTCGCTACAGGTCACTACCCGTGGCGTGGTCACTAATGGTGATAGCTGGTGTACAAGCAGTACTGAAGGATCAGACCGAAGGTGTAGTTAGTTCACAAGCAGTAAGTCATGTTAATTTATTAGAATCAGTAATTAATTAGTAACAGCAGAGCTGATATGCCAATAACTGCTATGGACCCGCCCACAGCCTGACCAGGGAGTGAGAGCCTGAAGCTGACAGTGGCTTTGTAAAATAGCATGGTGAGACAACCTCTTTAACAGTGTAGTAAAGCAAATGTAAATACAAATGACTATAGTAGTTCATTCTTTTTCAGATATGTAGGTGTTCATTCACAGTAAAGACAGTAATATACTGGTACACTGTTGAGTCACATTATTATGACCACCAGTTAATATCCAGAGCAACCACTGTGTACAGCATGACTATATGGGGTGGGAGTCACTCAGTAAAGTACTACCCTGGTCCCCTAATTTCCCAGACTCCAACCCTATGGATCCTTCCCCAGGCACCCTCCAGCAGCAGTGGGATGCACTGCAGTCAGTATGGCTCCAGGTACCTGTGATAACCTACCAAAACACATGACTTCCTTCATGAGCTATGTGCTGCTGACATCAAAAGTAGAAAGCGGTTATAATAATTTACTCTGTGCCATATATTTTACTGCGTACCACATTAACTTTATATGTGACTATAATTTGTTAAAAATTCACAATAGAAAATACAAATTAACTAATATCCTTCTCTGACAAAGAATAATATCGGAATGCAACAGGAATGACTGGATTATCATATAAAGTTACTGACCTTAACATCTATATTAAAAAGTAGTGGGTATAATAATATTTAAAATAGTTAAAAGAACCATTCATGTTCTTTTACTTTTATTATCGCTTCCCTGACAATCCCACAGCTAAAAGAGAGGATATAATCTATCATCCACATCTTGATAGCTTCTACAAATCAGTCTTTCAGTACATAAATCATACAACTATGGTTATTTAGTCTGTGAGAATGAGTGGTCACATGTAACAGATTGCAAAGGCATGGTAAAAGATAAATAGCATAATCACTTTGGCAAATTCTACATGAAAAATGTCTTATCTGTGGAATCTGGTATCTTGTACCCAATTAAGGGCTGTATTAACATCTATTATTTAGTAGAAGAGTGAAGAAATCAGGCGATACCTTTTAGAGGCTAACTGAGTATATTTGATGATGAGCTTTCGAGAGTTCTAGCTCTCTTCCTCAGACATGATGTTATTCAAGAAACTGAAAATTTACAGACTTTTTATACACAAAAGACATGGACCTTCAAAAGGATCTTAAAATCTTTAAAAAGAACAAAATGCAATATAAGCAGAGAAGTTATTTATAACAGGTCAAGAAATGAACAATCTGGAAACTTGCGGGGTGTGACCAGAGTGATCAGTAATTCTTGTTGTTATCTGTTAGCTATCAGGTGGTGATTTGCGACCCTCACAGTTCACACATAGTTTGACATGAAACTAGCATGAATATTAAGTCCATTTTGCAGAGTTTGAAATTTTTGCACTAATTTAAATTCCTATTCCTTTCTCTCCCTTTGCGTCTTAAAATTTCCCATTAAAACCACAACCCGCAAATCTTCAATAGAATGGTGTTCTCCAGAGAAATGTGCGGCCACTGGGAGATCTGTTCTGCTGTTATTAATGGTGAGTCTGTGCAAGTTCATGCGCTGACTGAGTCTCTGCCCTGTTTCCCCCCCAAAGAGGCTTGTGGTGGGACATTGCACACACATTATGCGATACACCACATTGGAAGACCTGCAGGAAAATGTCCCACTAATTCTGTGCACTTGTTGTGACTGTGGGACAGGTACATTGTCAGCGGTGTGGATGTGCCTGCAGGTCTTGCACCTGTTTTGCAGGCAGTGTGAGGTGCCATTTTAAATTGGGGCTTTCAGGGCACTCCAGACAATAACACGCCGCAGGTTTGGAAAAGAGAAGAGGGACTGGGAATATTTCTTTGCGTCTGTTGTACCTCTGATCAGGGCCGGGAGGACGGGTAGGCAGAGGTAGGCGATCGCCTAGGGCGCCTACCACTGCGTGCCACTTAGGGGCGCAGGCAGGGGCCCCGAACCTCCCAGGCTTCAGGCCGCTGCCATGGGCCTGGAGCACCGGCGGTCTCTTTGAGAGCTTCTGCGGAACAGAGAGCGAGCGCTCCCTGCTCCGCGGACAGTGTTGGACCGGCTTACCAGAGGACCGCGGCACCATGCGGCTCAGCTAGGCAGCGTCGCGATTAAGTGTTGTCATCACGCTGCTGCCTCTCCTTGGGCGCACGGCCATCACAGGCTGTGCGCCCGAGGAACTGCCAGAGGAGCGTCCCGGCACTGGAGGCATGGCCTGAAGAGGAGCGCGTGGCCGGGAAGCAGGTAAGGTGAGTATAAATGTTGTTATTTTTACCTGCTGAGTGCCCTATATACCTGCTGAGTCCCCCTATATACCTGCTGAGTGCCCTATATACCTGCTGAGTGCCCCTGTATACCTGCTGAGTGCCCCTATATACCTGCTGAGTGCCCTGTATACCTGCTGAGTGCCCCTATCTACCGCCTGAGTGCCCTAGATTCCTGCTGAGTGCCCATGTATACCTGCTGAGTGCCCTATATACCTGCTGAGTGCCCCTATATACCTACTGAGTGCCCTATATACCAGCTCATTGCCCCAATATAACTTCTGAGTGCCCCTATATACCTGCTGAGTGCCCTATATACCTGCTGAGTGCCCCTATATACCTGCTGAGTGCCCCATATACCTACTGAGTGCCCCTATATACCTTCCTGAGTGTCCTATATACCTGCTGAGTGCCCATGTATACCTGCTGAGTGCCCCTATATACCTGCTGAGTGCCCTATATACCTGCTGAGTGCCCCTATATACCTGTTGAGTGCACCTATATACCTGATTAGTTCCCATATATACCTTCTGAGTGCCCCTATATACCTGCTGAGTGCCCCTGTATACCTGCTGAGTGCCCCTATATACCTGCCTGAGTGCCCCTAGCTATATACCTGCTGAGTGCCCCTAGCTATATACCTGCTGAGAGTGCCCCAAGCTATATACCTGCTGAGAGTGCCCCTAGCTATATACCAGACTCAGATTGCCCATATATACCTGCTGAGAGTGCCCCTAGCTATATACGTGATTGAGAGTTCCCCTATATACCTGCCTGAGAGTGCCCCTATAGCTATATACCTGCCTGAGAGTGCCCCTATATACCTGCCTGAGAGCCCCTATATCTATATACCTGCCTGAGAGTGACCTTATATCAATATACCTGCCTGAGTGCCCCTATATTTATATAACTGCCTGTCTAAGGGGATAATATCTATATACCTGCCTGACTGAGACATATATATATATATATATATATATATATATATATATATATATATATACCTGCTGACTGAGAGGCCATATCTATGTACCTGCCTAACTGATGGGGACCTATATATACCTGCCTAATTGAGGGGACATATATACCTGTCTAACTGCAGGGACCTGTATGGTTTCTTATCTGAGAGGACATATATACCTATCTAACTGAGGGGACTTATATACCTAACTGCAGGGACCTATATAGCTTCCTATCTGGGGGGACGTATATACCTGTCTGACTGAGGGGACTATATACCTATAAGTAAGGAGTTGCTGGAAATGTGAGGATTATAAGATATTTGTGTCCAAATCTGCAGGGACGAGTATTGGCCGGGAGCAATCAGCGAGAAGGTGTGAACCGGATGGTGAAGAAAAGGAAAAGTGAACGACGCTGATCAGAAAAGACCACTATATGGCCACTATATGGCGGTGGTATATGTCTTCAGAGCCTGTGTACAGCTGATAGTCACACGTGGTGGCTGCGTTTGGTCAGGGTCTGGCAGGATTATTTGAACCTTAAGTAGTGATAGTTTTGGGTCTTGGTTTTGTCGGAGTGTTTTTTAGTAACAATTATTCATCTGGTAGATTTGCTCCATGTATCGGTGTATGTTTTGGTGACTTATTTGTAATGTATTACACTGTCATACGGAGGTGAGCGATTTTGAAAAAGCTAATTTGTCATTGTGCAGTGACTGCTGAGGAGATGGACAGGATCTATGTGGAATATGCAGAAAGTTAGTGACAGGAACTGGCGCAGGGGCAAGAGGACCTGGTGCAGGGAGAGAGGAATTAGTGTGGGGGGGTGCAGTTTTTGGGGAGCGAGGGGGAGGGGGCGCCATTGGCTGTACTTGCCTAGGGCACCAAAATGCCTTGTCCCAGCCCTGCCTGTGATATCCTTGTAATCTGAAGGGCGGACGAGGAGGCCCTACTTAACCCCTTAAGGACCAGGCGTTTTTTTTTTGGTGACACGTTCGTTTTTCCCTTCTCGCCTTCTGAAAGCCATAACTTTTTTATTTTTCCACCTATATAGACACATGAGGGCTTTTATTTTGCGGGACAAGATGTTCTTTCTAATGGTGTTATTCACTATACTATAGAATATACTGGGTAACCGCAAACAAATTCCAAGTGTGACAAATTGTGAAAAAAAATTTATTTTCGCCATGTTTGCGGGGGTTTTGCTTTTACGCCGTTCAATCTTCGGTAAATATAATGTGTTTTCTGTATTCTACAGGTTGTTACGCATCCGGCAATACCAAACATGTAGTGTTTCCGTTATGTTTTGGTACCATAAAAAAATTCCAAACATTTTCTATTTTTGAAATTTGCGCCACGCCGCCATTTTATGCGACCAATAACTTTTTTGTACTAACACCTACGGACGTCAGTGAGGGGGCATTTTTTGCGGGCTGAAGTGTACTTTTTATCGCTAGCAGTATGGAATGCATGCGACTTTTTTGATAATTTTTATTCCATTTTTTTAGTGACGTAAAATGACCAAAAAACGCAATTTTGGCGTTTGGAATTTTTTTTCTTCTACGGTGTTCAGCATACGGGATAAATGATGTTATATTTTTATAGATCGGACTTTTTCGGACGCGGCGAAACCAAATATGTGTAACTTTTTTATTATTTTAATGATTTTATTTGTAAAATGGGGAAAGGGGGGTGATTTGAACTTTTAATCCTTTTTTTTTTGTACTTTAAAACTTTATGTATTTATTTTTTTTACTGTAACATTAAGTCCCCCTATGGTGCTTGACCACTAGGGGGCGCGATTGTTAATACAACCTAATGCATTGCATAGGCAATGCATTAGGGTGTACAAAGATGGCGGTTTCCCCACTTCCTGTCTTCGGACGGAAGTGGGGCAAACCGGCCAGGGTAAGTGACGGGAGCCTTCACAAGGCTCCCCACCACCATGCCCGGTCGTTGGATTGGCGCAGCAGAGCTGCACCGGAGCCGATGACCGTAACGATCGGTGCGCGGCACCGATCGGCGTTCATTCAGACGCCGCGGCCATCTTTGCCGCGGTGTCTGACGGGTTAAACAGCGCCAATGGGTGGAGCCACCCGCCGGCGCTGTTACTGTCGGCTGTGCGGGGGGGTCGTGGAGCGATCCCCCTGCAAAGCACCTTAGCGGCCCTGGGACGTACTCATACGCCCAAGGTCGTTAAGGGGTTAAATTCCATAATGACTTCAATAACTTTCACCCCACCATCAACCTTAAACTTAGCTATTCAGAGAGCAAAATCCACTTTCTGGATAGCACAATACACATTAAAGACCACCAGCTGCTCACATCAATATACCACAAACCAACAGACAGAACAGCCTACCTCAGAAATGACAGCTTCCATCCCAAGCACACAAAACAATCCATTATATACAGCCAGGCTATATGATACAATCATATTTCCTCCTACAAAGCAGACCTGGACAAGCACCTCCTGGAGGACAAAATTTCTCCAATTGGGATACAGGCCAAAATCGATGGACAACCAAATAAACAAAGCAGCAGCCATCAACAGAGACAATCTACTTACATACAAAGAGACCCAGAATGAAGAACGAGTGGCCCTAGTTGTCACCTACAACCCACAGCTGGAGATCCTACGAAGGATTGCCAAGGAACTCCAACCTGTGCTACATAGGGACAACAGACTCAGAGACATATTCCCAGTCCCTCCTCTCCTTTCGGCAACCACAAAACCTGTGACGTATTATTGTATTATTGTCCAGAGTGCCCTGAAGGCCCCAACTGAAAAGGGCACCTCACCCTGCCTGCAAAACAGGTGCAAGACCGGCAGGCACATCCACACCGCTGACAGTGTACCTGTCCTACAGTCACAACAAGTACACAGAATTAGGTGGACATTTTCCTGCAGGTTTAGCAATGTGGTGTATCTCATAATGTGTGTGTCATGTCCCTCAATAGGCCTCTATGTGGGGAAAACAGGGCAGAGACTAAGTCAGCGCATGAACTTGCACAGATTCATTATCAATAACAGCAGAACAGATGTCCCAGTGGCCGCACATTTCTCCAGAGAAGACCATTTTATTGAAGATTTGCGGGTTCTGGTTTTAATGGGACTTTTTAAGACGCAGAGGGAGAGAAAGGAATAGGAATTTAAATTAGTGCAAAAATTTCAAACTCTGCAAAATGGACTTAATAGTCATGATAGTTTCATGTCACACATGTGTGAACTGTGAGGGTCGCAAATCACCACCTGATAGCTAACAGATAACAACAAGAATTACTGATCACTCTGGTCACGCCTCACAAGTTTCCAGATTGTTTATTTCTTGACCTGTTATAAATAACTTCTCTGCTTATTGCATTTTGTTATTTTTAAAGATTCTAAGATCCTTTGAAGATCTATGTTGTTTGTGTATAAAAAAATCAGTAAATTTTCTTGTATAACATCATGTCTGAGGAAGAGAGCTAGAACTTTCGAAAGCTTACCATCAAATATACTCAGTTAGCCTCTAAAAGGTATCACCTGATTTCTTCACTCTTGTACTACTTTCTTTGGCGAACACGGTACAACATTATACTACTAGCATCTATTAATTAGGAATATTCTGAAAATTCCCACTATTAAGACATTGTAGCATGCTTTGCTCTGTACCTCTATGAAGCCATAGCTTTTTTTTTTTTTTTTATTTAAAACTGTCTCAGTTTTTTTAGGATTGTTTAAGAAGTTTTAGGAGTTAATTTATTGATCTGGCAAAGCAACACTTCTGTTGTGGACTAACTTCAGATCTGATGTCCTGTCCAACGTAATGTTGGCCCAATGTTATTATAATCAGAAGTGACATTGGACTTTGTCTCCGACAGGAAGTGATGTAACAGAAGGGTCACAATACCAGACTTGTAAATTAAACCTTAAAATCCCTAGAACAGTCCTAACTTCTGGTTGGAGTTAATGATACAGTAGATATTTTGGTGATTTTGCCAAAAAGTTGATTTAGGCCAACCTGAACCAAAGCACTTAAATTCCAATCAGATCTGACTTCAACCCAATCCCTAAATTGTAATACAGTACTAATAATCATCATGGATAGGAAAATGTCTTCCTAAAAAGTGTTTTTTTTTTTTTGTTTCAGTTTTTTTTTTATTTAAATAAACACTTCTTGACAACATTCCTCGTTGAACCATTTTATTAAATAAATAGATGCAACACTGATCTGACATAATCCAACGAGTCCAACAATGTCCAGAGGAGAAACCTGCAAAATAAAGAAACACTATTCAACATTTGGCTGACGGGCTTCTAAAGCCGGCATGAATACTAAATTTGTCCCTACAGATAGGTAGACCCCAATTTTAGATAGGTAGCTCCAATTAAACATATAGGCCACCAAATTAGTTAGCCAATGCTATTAGATACGTAGCCACCACTTGGTATCTAGGTATATAGGCCATCCATTATGTGTTAAGACCCCAGTAGGTAATGGTAGGTAATACTCCAGCTAGGTAGATAGGCAGGGCCCCAGGTAGGTATATTGAAAAGGTTCCAGATAAGTTGTCAAGTCGATAGGTAGGTAGACAGGCAATTCTCTAGGTTGATAGCTTGGAAAGGGGAAAATCCCCAGGTAGGTTGGTAAGTTAGATCCTAGGTAAGTAGGTATGAAGTCAGACAGGGCCACTGTTAGGTAGACAATGTCCCAAACAGGTAGGCAGGAGTTTTAGCTAGGTAGGAAAAAAAGGCACCAGGTAGGTAAGTAAGCAAGGCCCTAATTAGATCGGTAAACAGGCAAGTGCATAGGAAGGTGGGTAGTCCTCAGTAGGTAGGTTGGTAAGCACCAGGTAGGTAAGTAGATATCCCCCCGATAAGTAAGAATGTAAGTAGGTCCCAGACAGATAGGTAGGCATTCGGAAAGGAAGTTTGGTAAGCCTCAAGTAGGTAGGCTGGTAGGCCCCAGGTAGATAGATCGGTCAGCTCAAGTTAGGTAGGTAGGCCCCCACTAGACAGATTGGTAGTCTTCCACCTGTTGGTAGGAAGATAGATAGGTGTTAGGTAGGGCCCCTATGAAAAAATAGAAGAAATAAACTCACCTCTCCGTTTTTCCCCGATGAGCAGTTGGACAACTTCTGTAAATGGCGTGATCATCATCATCACGCTGCCTGGATGCATGGCTGAAGTGTGGTAGGCCTAAGGCCTATTTTAGTAGCCCACCAAGGTTTTTAACTGTTTGCACATCCAAAGGACATGTAAACAGTTAAATAAACCGTGCAGCCCCGGGGATTGGGGGCATTTGACCGCCATCCCTGGTTCATATCTCTGAATGCTCGAGACAGAGGGCACAGGCATTCTGAGGTATCTAGCCATCTAACCATTTAGCCAGAAAACACTATTACGGCAGTATTTCTGCTACTGGTCTTAATGTAAATTGAATCAGAGCACGATGTGCCAAAAGAAGAACAGGCATCATAATAACCTTGCTGCATCTTTTAGTGTCATATGCTGAAATCTACACTACCTACCAGCTGATTTAGGTTTCTTCTATAATTAACACCATGAGTCTTGCCAAAATGTTTGCAACTGTTGTGCTCCACAAAAATAACATACCTAGTAAAACCAATTATCCTCAAAGTATACAGTACATTCAACACCACTTAAGCTAGAATAAAAATAATTGTAATTGCAGTATGTGTGGCAAATATATATTTAAAATGGTGCATAATGGATATATAGACCGTAACAAACAAGCTGTATATGTAAGATGTATGTATATATACAGTTGAAACCAGAAGTTTACATACAATATATAAAAAGACACATATGCATGTTATTCTTACTGTCTGACATGAAATCAGAATAAACCTTATCCGTTTTAGATCAATTAGGATTAGCAAAATTGTTCATATTTGCCAAATGCCAGAAAAATGAGGGAGAGAGAATTTCTAAGGCATTTTTATTACTTTCTGCAAAGTCAATAGTTTACATACTTTTCATTAGTATCTGGTAGCATTGACCTTAAAATGCATGACTTGGGTCAGACGTTTTGGATATCTTTCCACAAGATTCTCACAATAGTTGGGAGAAATTTTGGCCCATTCCTCCTGACAGAACTGGTGTAACTGAGCCATATTTGTAGGTAACTTTGCTCACACCTGCCTTTTCAGCTTTGCCCATAAATTTTCAAAAGGATTGAGATCAGGGCTTTGTGATGGCCACTCCAAAACATTGACTTGGTTATCCTTAAGCCACTTTGTAACCAGTTGGGTTGTAAGCTTAAGGTCATTGTCCATTTGAAAGACCAATTTCTGCCCAAGTTTTAACCTCCTGGCTGATGTTTTGAGATTTTGCTTCAGTTTTGCCACATAATCTTCTTTCCTCATGATGCCATCTATTTTGGGAAGTGCACCAGTCCCTCCTGCAGCAAAACAACTCCACAACATGATGCTGCCACCCCCGTGTTTCACAGTTGGGATGGTGTTCTTAAGTTTCCAAGCTTCTCCCTTTTTCCTCCAAAGGGAACAATGGCCGTTATGGCAAAACAGTTAAATTTTAGTTTTGTTAGACCACAGGGCATGTCTCCAAAAATGTAGATGTTTGTTCCTGTGTGCATTTGCAAACATTAATCTAGCTTTAATATGTTTCTTTTGGAGTAATGGCTTCGTCCTGGAAGAATTGCCTTTCAGCCCATGTTGATACAGTACTCGTTTCATTGTAGATAATGATGCAATCTTACCAGCTTCCACCAGCACCTTCACAAGGTATTTTACTTTTATTCTTGGGTTGCTATGCACGTCAGACCAAAGCACGTTCATCTCTGAGGCACGTTCATCTCTGTTAGTCACTTACTGTCACTTTGTAATTGTTTAAACAATGTTATTTATGTACCCGCCTCAAATGTACAGCGGCCTGGAATCAAGGGCGCTCTAAAATAAATTATAATAATAAAATAATAATACTGTATATTTCATTGCTTATGTACATTTTTTATCATTGTATTGGTCACAGTTAAGAGTAAATAGAGTTGAATTTGCTGTACACATTGTTTGCTAAAGAAATCTGCTGGAGTTGAAATATTGTAACTATGAGTGAATAAATGAACACTTTTATCTCCTAAGTGATGCCTCAATTCTTTAAATAAGTATGTGTGGTGGTGGTCTTTATGGCAAGCATTTTTATTACACAGAGCTGCTTTCAATGTATTTCTGAATATAAGGTAACACTACAAATGCATTTCATTACTTATTTTGAACCAGTCCTGAGTGCAGTCTGTATTATAGTCTACAGCTCCATTTACAGTTCTGCTGATCATTACTGGAAACAGTCACCAACCTTTTCAGTAGACACTTTTCTAATAGCTTATCTGATTATCAGTATTGCAGTGCAAAGGTAAGTTTAACTGGGTTGTCCAGTTCAAATACAAATGAAATAGTAAAGTGCTGGTGCCCAATCTAAAAAAAAAACCTATTCTCATCTTCCTCCACTCCTCCGTTGCAGCGCTTGCTCTCCCCGGTCTTCTGTTTTCTTTCTTCTTATTCTGAACAAGAATGTCTTCATGGCAGTCACGTGCTCCTGCTTCCAACAAACATTCATCCTCATCATGATCCTCACCTTGGCCCAGGCTTCATCTAGCAGGTATCCTCTTTACTCTACCCCGCTCTAGAATACTGGGTTATGACTTTGCATGTTATATATCATGGGCATCATGGCATTTTCTCAATAACACTACTCTGAACTCCTGCTGCATCCTCACCACAGACACATCTAGTAACATGTGTAGTCATAATTGCTAGCAAGTGTCCTCATTCTAATAAGCATGAAGAAGGGCTTTCACCCAAAACGTTGTTTTACTAAATATACAATATAACACAGGGGATATAATTTTTTATAAAGAGATGGTAGAAAGCTGTGAATTCCTACATTTTAAAAAAGAAACTTGCTTGTTTGAAGAGAAGACCCTTTCTATGTGCAATTTCACAGATATTTATAACATTTACAAAACATTTTACTGCTTCTGATGCAGGAATCCATTGAGATAACTTGAAAAAGTTAATAATTGCTAACAATGAGAATCTGTACATAGTAACATAGTTACATAGTTTGTAAGTCAAAAAAGATAGACGCCCATTTACTTCAGCCTATTGATCAAGAGAAAGGCAAAAACCCTCTTGAGGAAGAAGCCAATTGTCCTTATATTAGGGGAAAAAATCCTTCCCGACTCCAATCTGGCAATCAGAATACTCTATACCCCTGGATTAATGACCCTTTTCAATAATCCTTGTCACCATAACTTGTTAATATTACTACATTCTAAAAATGCATCCAGACCCTCTGTTAGTGAAGTCACCATGACAAGTTCCTCTGGCAAAAAGTTCCACAGTCTCACTGCTCTTACAGTAAAGAATCCCTTCTTATGTTTATGTAGAAATCTTCTTTCCTCAAGATGTAGAGGATGCCCCCTTGTTCTAGATACAACCCTGGGTATAAATAGATCTTGAGAGATCTCTATATTGACCTTTAATATATTTATACATATTTATTATGTCCCCCCTGAAGCCGTCTTTTCTCTAAACTAAATAAACCTAACCTTGCTAATCGTTCTGGGTATTGTAGTCTACCCAGTTCTTTTATTATTTTTTTGACCGCCTTTGTACCTGTTCAAGCTCTACAATGTCTTTCCTGTGCACTGGTGCCCAAAACTGTACACAATATTCCATGTGTGGCCTGACCAGTGATTTGTATAATGGCAGAACAATTTTCTCATCATGTGCATCTATGCCCCTTTTTAATACGCCCCATGATCATATTTGACACTGGCACAATATCAAATGCTTTAGAAGAATCCAGATATACGAGATCCAATGCCTCACCCCAATCCAATCTAGAACTAACCTCTTTATAGAAGCTGCTGAGATTAGTTTGACAGGACTGATCCTTCATAAACCCAAACTGAAATGGAGTTATACATTTATTTTCAGTGAGATACTCCAGGATAGCATCTCATAGAAAACCTTCAAATATTTTACCTATAACAGAGGTTAAACTTACCCGCCTGTTGTTAATAGGATCACTTTTTGACCCCTTTTTGAATATTGGCACCACATTTGCTATGTGCCAAATCTTTGGGACATACCCTGTTTTTATAAAGTCCATAAATATAATGAATAGGGGCCTGTCTATCACATGACTTAATTCTCTTTGGACACGGGGTGTATACCATCAGATCCTGGTAATTTATTTATTTTAATCTTCTGAAGGCGGTGCTGCACTTAATTCTGGGTTAGACAAGAAACATTTAAGGTGGCGTTTACCTCATCCCTCTGCCCATCAACAGGAATGTCATTTTCCTCAGTAAATACAGTGGTGAAAAAAATGTTTAATAGATTTGCTTTCTCCTCATCACCCTATACAATACCTCCCTCACTACTTTTCAAAGAGCCAACATTTTCAGTTTTACTTTCTTTGGCAATATGAATTTCTGTCTCCAGCTTTGCTGTCTCTATCATTATTTTACATATTTTATTTTTTTCCTTATAGCTTTTTAGTGCCTCTTTACTGCCGTCCTGTTTAAGTAGCTTAAAGGGGTTTTGCCATAAAGTAAAATTGATGTGGAAAGCTTGCAAACTATATAATAAACATTTTCACCATTTATCATTACTGTATTAAAAATTCTGTAGCATGTTTGATTTAGCTGCTGCTACCTTAGTGATCCAGAGTGTACAGCTTATCTCCAGGGGATACGACCAGGGACGAGAGCTCCTCAGTCTTGACGCACATGTTCAGACATCACCTCTCCTCTCAGACAGCTACCATCAGTCTCTTCCCAGCTTATTAATCACACATTAACTCACTGCTGAGTGAGTGTTAATCCCCAGGTGCTGTCTTTCTACTCCTGTCCTCTTTACTCCTTAGCAATTAGTCAAACAGTGCAAATAAATAATAAAAAAAAACCTCAATCAGGTATGTGCATTGAGACAACAAAAATCTCACTGTTTGGCTTCTGCAGGGATTTGAACCTTGGACACCTATCTTGAAAGGCAGCAGTGCTAACCACTCAGATACTTTGTAATTACTTACAGCTCTTTACATAAGCAGACCTTTGTTTGACTAGTGAGAGAGCACACTTTGATGAAAGGCATGGTGATGTCAGCCTACTGGGTCACATGATATGCAGTTCAAACAAATCACACACGCCTTCTTTTGAGCACACTGAAAGCTGAAGCTGGATAACGCAGATATGAAATGACTTTATGACAAAACTCTTTTAAAAGTTTTTTTTATTATTTATTGGCTCCTTTATTTCTGTGATGATCCACATTGTTATTTTCCTGTCTCTAATCACTTTATTTACATAAGGTATGTACATCTCACAGTAAGTGCTTAAGATGTTTTTAAAAATCTACTATTTATTATGTTATTTTTTAATACCTTGTCCTAGTCAATGAGGTTTAAGGGCTTTCTAAGCAGATTTAAATGAGCCTTCCTGAAATTCAGTGTTTTTGTAGCTCCTCAACAAAATATTGTGTAACGGTTGTTGGATGTAGGTGGAGCCTCTGGGTCAACGTGAGATATGGAGATGCAGACCACGCAAGGAAGTAGAGTCTAAGGGGCTCCAGTCTGTATTGGAGTCTGCCTCAAGGCTGGACAGACTTAGCTGTGTGGAACCCCCAAGACGCTGATGTGGCTACTTGCAGTGACTATCGAAGTGTCGGATATAGGACTGCAGAATTTTCAGTGGTGACAGGTCACAGACAGATAGCAACTGAAGAAGACAGGTAGCAGAGTCCCAGGAAGGTAGCAGACTGGAGTAGTGGAAGGTAGCAGCAGAAAAGGTGATACTGGAACCAGGACATCAGTAAACGCAGGTAACAGACAGCAACCAAAGGTCAGGATCAATGTGGAGACATTAACAAACTGATCCAGAGCATAGGCAGGAAGCTCCTTAAGTCCCAGGTTAAGAAAGGTCATTGACCAGGTAATCAGGGACAGTCCCATTAAATCTCAGTGATCCGTCATGCACACCTCAGGGAGGACAGGACAGGTGAGTACATGCTGTCAGAGGAGACAGGGGCCAGAAGGGAGGGATGGGCACATTTGTGGTCTGGACCAAGGACCATGGCGTGGACCTTGAGATATTGAAGGATAATTGGAAATGTATTGTATTGTGGTAATTGTTTCCTAGTTGTCCCCCAACCTGGACCTTTGTTACTCTGTCAGGTCTATTAGTCAATATTAAGTTTAAAATGGCCTTCCCTTCGGCTCCTGCACCAGGTGGGAAAAGTAACTATTTTAGTTATTGACAAAAACCTGTTTCCTCTATGAGAACCACAGGTTTCAGTCTCCCAATTTATGTCTGGGTAGTTGAAGTTGCCCATAATAACAACCATATTATGATTAGCTACCTAATCTATTTGTCGGAGCAGTACATCTTCCATGAGTTCTGTTATATTTGGTGGCCTACAGCAGACTCCTAAGAGAACTTTATTATAATAATTAACCCATGTATATCTACCCATAATGACTTGACATGTTCATTTCCTGTATCTATATTTTTCCACGGTGTTGGCTGTAGACAGGATTTTATATAAAGACATACACCTCCCCCCTTCTGATTTTTATGATCTTCTCTAAACAATCTGTAAGCCTGTAAGTTGACTGCCCAGTCAGAGGTCTCATCCAGCCGTGTCTCAGTCATCCCCACTATGTTATATTTTTCTTCGGACATTAATAATTGCAGTTCATTTATTTTACTGATGAGACTACTGGCATTGTTCAGCAGGCAATTTAGAGGTTTTTGGCTAATTTAACCATGTCATTATTAACTACTACTACACCCACTCCCTTCACTCCATCCCCTGACTTATTACTAATTCCCAGCATTCTGTCTTCACTATCTTGCATGCTATATATGTAATTGTCTCCCCCCCATCTCTAGTTTAAATACTCCTCCAACTTCCTACATGGTTATCTTCTGATCACATACTGACAGCAATTTGCCCTACAATAATACTATTGAATGGGGGCCAAGTGTCCAAGTCTGTTTGGCTAAAGCTGATATATAACAGTTGCTTGGCAACCAGCTTGTCTGACCTGACATTGTCCATTGTCTTGTAATTGCTTTCTTAGTCAGGTGTATAATGATCAAAGTATGATATTTAAGGACAGAAAAATAAAAAGCTTCAGCCATATAATTGTATATAACATAATAATTAGATCTTACACTTGTTAGGCCACCTGAGGAATGTATCAGTCATATATTAGGTATACAGTATATAAAATAATATTATTTTTTTCAATTGGGAGAGTTTACAGTATGTTTGTTAGCCAATGTACAAATAAACTTAAATTATGTGAAAGTTTGAACTTCATCTTTAGTGCTATTTGACTAATGTACGGAAATAAAAAGCATTTCTCACAATAAAAAATCACCTTGAATCCCCTTTTGTCAAGTTGTAAAAACTTCTGAGATTTTTTTAAGTTTTTTTTTGAAAAGTTAGATGTCAACAAAGTTGGCCACCATTACAGCTTCGACAGGGATAATCACAAGGTTTGTCCAGACTTTTCGTTATGCCGTGAAACATCCCATATGGCTGGAAGTTTAGGAAATATGCCATTCAAGACTAATCTGAACTTAGCCAGACAACAACTTCTGTAGGTTACTTTATCATTTTTAAGCACAATATTTAGGGGATGTTCGGACGGCATTTAATAGTTACGTGTGTGGGTATGTTTATTGAACTCAAAAACGGACCCTAACATGTATCTAACAAATGTGCAGTGTGATTTACACTGATTTCAATATAAATCACATATCGCCGCTCATTACATATTCTTTCGGATGCGTTTAATGGATCCTATCAAAGAACTGACATGTCAATTCTTGATCCATTTTACTATAGAGTATGTTTCTGCTGCAAAGAAAACATATCCAAACACACACCACACTTTGGGTACGTGTTTGGATACGTTTTACGCAGCGCTTTTTCGGATCCAAAAACGTATTGAAAAATGCTGTTTGCATATATCCTTACAGATCATTTGTTTAGGGTAAGTATGGTTTTTATTGAAACATAGAAGATTGATTGCAGAAGGAGACTACATGGTTCATTTAGTCCGACCTTGTATTATTTCCTTTAGGTTTTATAATCAGATAGATACACTTTTCTATTCATTGACTGTTGATTTTCCAACTATAGCTGCTGAAAGTTTGTTCCAAGCATCTACTACTCTTTTAGTAAAGTAATATTTTTTCACACTATTTTCCATTTTGTTTTAATAAGAAACTAACACAAGATCACTTTCCTCTAGAACCTTTTTTAACCCCATAATAACACAGGACGTAAACCCAGTATCGCTTATGGCAGCTACTGGTAACAGCACAGATTGGAGCCAGCTCCATTCCGTGCTGTCTCACCCCTCAGATGCTGCAGCGAATTGCATCAAACTGCAGAATACAAATAATACATCATTTATACCAGGGAGTGAACGTCGTAAAAAAAAAACGCAAACACTGCAAGTACATTTTTCTCATATTTTGACTCACTTAGAAGTTTTTTGTGGTTACCCAGTATATTCTATACTATGGTGAATGACACCATTAGAAATTACATCTTGTCCCGCAAAATAAAAGCTCTCATATGTCTATGTAGATAGAAAAATATAAATGTTATGGCTCTTTTAAGGCAAGGAGGAAAAAACGAACATGTCAACCAAAAAAAAAGATTGGTCCTTAAGGGTTTAACCCTTTAATGTATTTAAAAGTATTTCTCATATCCTCGTCCGCTCTCCTCCCATAGTCATCTGTTCTTGAAATATTTACAAAAATATACACTGATCAAAAAAAATAAAGGAAACACTTAAATATAACATCCCAGATATCAATGAATGAAATATTCCAGTTGCAATTCTTTATTCATTACATAGTTTAATGTGTTAAGAACAATAAAACATAAAACTGATCAATGAAAATCTTGGTGTTCTCTGGCAAATGCCAATTGCCCTGCACAGCGTATAGATTGTAAGCACAACACCGACTTGTCGATGTCAGGCTCTCATACCACCCTCATGGAGTCTGTTTCTTACAATTTGAGCCAATACATGGATATTAGGAACCTGCTGGAGGTCATTTTGCAGGGCTCTGACACTGTTCCTCCTGTCCCTCCTTGCACAAAAGAGAAGGTAGAGGTCCTGCTGCTGGGTTGTTACCCACTCTACATCTCCTGTTGTACTGGCCTGTCTCCTGGTATCTGCTCCAAGCTCTGGACATTGTGCTGACAAACACAGCTAACCTTCTTGCCACAACTCACATTGATGTGCCATCCTGGATGAACTATACTACCTGTGTAACTTCTGTGGTTGTAGACATCGCCTCATGCTAACTCTACAGGTGAGAGTAATGACAGAATGCAAAAGTGACCAAAACAACAGCCAAAAAGGGAGATAACAGTGAAATGGTCTGTGGTCACCACCTGCAGAACCCCTCATTTATAAGGGTTGTCTTGCTAATTGCCTACCATTTCTACCCATTGTCTGTTCCATTTACACAACATTAGGAGAAACTGATTCACAGTAAGTAATGATTCATAACTGGATAGATTGATTTCACAGAAGTGTGATTGACTTGGGAGTTACATTGTGTTATTTAAGTGCCCTCTATATTTTTTTTAGCAGTATACAAGACAGTGGGGAAGATTTACCAAAACTAATGCTTATAAAGTATAAACCTAGACTAAACAGTCTTAAGATGCATTACATTTATCATAGTGTTAACAAATCTGGAGTATGTTTAGACTGTCTGGTCTAAATTTACACCTTCTATTAGTTGGCTTACTTTATACTACTAATTGTATCAAAATGCTGGCACATTTTTTTTTTTCTGTTGCATGGCTTTGTATGCTATGCCATGCCCCCTTTCAGTGAAACCACATCTCTTTTTACTGAGGCCATACTCTTTTATCGGATTAGGCACAGAAGTGTCTAGAAATTGTCTAAAACACATAATAAATATGGTGTAAAGCATAGATGCCAGTATTTTGGCACATATGCCAGAATTCTGTTCCAATCACCTTAACAAATATGACCCATTATCTTTTTATTATTCTGATATCTAATTTAAAAAAATTCAGTTCTTCTGTCAAGAAATAAAAAGGTATTCTAATTGCTTTGATTTAAAAAGTGACAGGAGCAAAGCAACACTTAGAGCTTTCGTAAGGAATGCTATCCAGATTTTGTGTATTAAATAGATTATTTTGCAATTATATAGCACATCAGTGTCCTTCTTTTGGAAAAAAAAAGTATTTACTTTTAATCCATATTTTATTTTGCTGCAGTTTTTTTCCTGAAATGTCCCTGAACGTTAAAATAAATTTGTTTAAAGTGTTTTATTTATCATAATCACTGATGATAGGTCTGTTTTCCTTGGGCCCCATAACTCTATAGAAGGAAGGGGCTGCATCACTTGGGCTTCTTCTTAGCAAGTCCCTTTGCAATTTTGGAAAACATGGAGAGAACACCATTACAGACGTTGACCCACTACCAATCAGAATTTTATGGCAATTTTATATATATAAACATATAATATCTTGTCATAGCAAAATAGGTATCCTTAAAAATTTACTGTTTTTCTGACTTTGTTATCACTCGATGGCACTTGATTTGTAGTTAAGGGTTTAGACATTTACATATATTTATTTTATTGTAAAATAAAGAGAAAAAATAGTGCTGCATGGATGGACTAGCTCACCAATAAGTCTTATTGCCCCGTTAACCCCTGAGGACGCCACTGTAGGTGGCGAAACATATTGGGGGGGATGATATTATTTTTGGTTTAAGGCAGCGTGCAACCCTAGATTAGTGTTACTGCAGGCACTATAGGAGAAACTGATAATTATCAGAATCTAGGGTCAACAGCATAGCTAAGCCGATCTATTTTAATATATTGAATAGGTAGTAAAAGCACTTACTTAAAGGGGTTGTCTCACTACAAAGAATAGCTTTCAAAATGTAGGGAACACTAAATGAAGACGATTTTCCAAATATATTGCTTTGTTCATCTTTTTTTGTTAAGGAGCTATAAATAATTTTATCACCTTGTGAGGGCTCTCAGGTTTCCCAAGTGACCGACCTGTGTTCTCCTTCTCCCCTGCTGTTTGTTCTATAGGATAGCAGGGAGTGATGTCATCACACAGGTCAAAGTGTGAGAGCTTGTATGTTATCTGATCTTTCAGACAAAAGACAGTAATAACTCTACTGTTTACATTACATGGACCTCAGAGAAGGTAATTTATTTAATCTAGACTAATAAAAAGAGAAGTATGAATACATGGAGCTCATATGCTAATTATAGACAGCTTGACCAGGAAGTGACAGAACAAAGCAGCATTATTTTATTCATGCATCCTATGAAACTTTGAGGTGAGACAATACCTTTAAGTTTTACTCTGAGACAAGTTAGGGTGGTGATTGGTAAAATTATGGTATTTAATTGCCTTCGCGAACTGTATTTTCAGCTTTAAATACTGGCACAGGCAGAGGCATGAAATTGCTGTGGCCAAGATAATGTAACGCCGCGGTCCCGCGCGCCTCCCGGCTCTTGCCACCTTTCGTGAAGCGAACCGGGCGCCCGACCCCAAGCATGGCCATCCCCGGCATGCGGTGCACCACTAATTACCCAGCCACATCCTGCTTCCTCCTTCAGCGCCATGTGGCAGTCTTTGCTTCTGCCTGCACTATCCCGGCAGGCCACTAGGGGTCGCGCGTGAGCAGCTTCCTAGATTTAAAGGGACAGTACCTATTGGTGTTCCTTTTCCACCTATGGCCTTTGAGCTTGGGCTTTATAGGGATACCCCTTCCTGCCATCGGCGCCCAGTTGTTGGTGTCCCTGTGTTAGCAACGTTTGTGTGCGTTTTCTAGCATTCTCTCTCACGGTTTCGTAGTCTCTACGTTTCCGCTTCTGCCTTGCCAGTCCTGCCTAGCCAAGTCCTGCCTACCTTAGTTCCCTTCTTCATCTCCGACAGGGTGACTCCTTGGTGGGACAGTACGCTATACAATTCTGGACTTTATCCTCAAAGTTGTCCTGGAATAACAAGGCCCTAGTCGCAACCTTCTGGGAAGGATTTTCTGGTCGTATTAAGGATGAACTAGCGGGGCGTGACCTGCCCACCAGCCTGGACAACCTCATCGCCTTGGCCACCCGCATCGACCTCTGTTTCCCGGAACGTCAACAGGAGGTTCGGCTTCAACGGGAGAATTATCGCCCCCATAGGAGTCCTCGCCTTGCACCTGTCTTCCAGCGTCCCCTGTAGCCTGTCCCTGTAGCCAATCGGGAGGAGCCCATGGAAGTCGATAGGGCCCACCTGACAGAGGAGGAGAAGACTCGCCGGCGCAACCAAGGACTCTGCCTCTACTGTGGTGCCCAAGATCATCGGCATAGGGAGTGCCCCCTGTGTCCGGGAAACTACAGAGCCTAGGCTTCGTGGGAGAGGCGAACCTGGGCATGGAACTCTCCTCTTCGCCATTGACCATGATGGTCACTCTAACACTTCCCTCCGGTTTATGCCTTCGAGTTGCCGCCTTTGTGGACTCTGGATCGGTTGACAACTTCATCCATCCTGCTCTTGTGGATAGGTACCGTCTGCCAGTGATTCACTTGGACAAGCCTCTCTCCATTTCTTCTGTGAATGGAGAAGATCTCTTTCCTTGTCCTGCCATGCTCCGCTAGTACTCTCCTCCTGGGGCTTCCTTGGCTGCGTGACCACAGCCCCACCATTGACTGGGAAACGGGAGAAGTCACTCAATGGGGCACCCGGTGCCACTCTGTTTGCATTTCGGCACCACGTCCTCCACGTTTGGTGGGTGCCTCGACCCTTCTTCCAGCCGTTCCAGCTCCATCAGGCCTTCCTGCTCACTACCGGGAGTTTGCGGACGTGTTCTGCAAGAAACAGGCTGAGTTTCTTCCTCCTCGCCGGCCCTTCGATTGCCCTATAAAGTTGCAGCCAGGATCAACGCCTCCCCAGGGTAGAGTGTACCCCTTGTCTCGGCCTGAAACTTAGGCAATGTCGGTGTATGTCAAAGAAAATCTGCAAGTCTTCATCTCCCGCAGGGGCTGGCTTTTTTTTTGTCGAGAAGAAGGACGGGTTCTTGCGACCGTGCACAGACTATCGGGGGCCTCAATAAGATCACTATCAAAAATCGCTACCCACTGCCGTTGATTTCGGAGCTCTTTGATAGGATCCAGGGAGCCATGGTCTTCTCCAAGCTCGATCTGCGGGGCGCTTACAATCTGATCCGAATACACGAGGGGGACGAGTGGAAGACCGCCTTTAACACCCGCGATGGCCATTACGAATACTTGGTCATGCCCTTTGGCCTCTGCAATGCCCCCGCTGTATTTCAAGAATTCGTAAATGACATTTTCCGAGACCTTCTCTGACACTGTGTTCTAGTCTACTTGGATGACATCTTAATCTACTCTCCGGATCTAAAATCTCATCGGGCTCATGTTCGTCTGGTACTCTCCCACCTTAGACGCAACCATCTCTACGCCAAGTTGGAGAAGTGTCTATTTGAACGAACCAGTTTACCATTCTTGGGATACATAATCTCTGCGCAAGGTCTTCTCATGGATCCAGAAAAGTCTTCGGCAGTATTGAACTATCCACGCCCTGTCGGTCTCAGAGCTATCCAGCGGTTTATCGGTTTCTCCAACTATTACCGCCAATTTATTCCGCATTTCTCCACGCTCATAGCTCCTATTGTCGACCTCACCAAGAAAGGCAGTAACCCTCGTCTATGGACCTCTGAGGCTGAAGAACCCTTTACTCAGTTAAAAGGAGCCTTTGCCTCCGCCTCTGTTCTTCATTGCCCAGATCCGGAGAGACCCTTCTTTCTGGAAGTTGATGCGTCCTCGGTTGGAGCTGGAGCCGTCCTGCTACAAAAAAATGCCAAAGGCAAGTTCGTTACCTGCGGCTTCTTCTCCAAGACCTTCTCGCCTGCTGAGAAAAACTACTCCATTGGGGACAAAGAACTGTTGGCGATCAAACTGGCCTTGGGTGAATGGCGGCATCTTCTGGAGGGCGCTCTACATCCGGTGACCATCTATATGGATCATAAAAACCTCCTATAGCTACAGAGAGCACAACGCTTGAATCCTCGTCAGGCCAGGTGGTCGTTATTCTTTTCTCGTTTTAACTTTATCCTCCATTTCCGGCCAGCAGCAAAAAAAACCTCAAGGCCGATGCTCTGTCCTGGGCAACGGATGCCTCCAACTCTGAATCTGAGCCACAGTACCTGATCCCCCTCGAACGTCTGGTCCATGCCGCACCCGTAAGGTTGCGGGAAATTCCGTCTGGTAGGGCCTTTGTGTGCCCCGCCCTGAGGAAACGCATTCCGTCCTGGGGTCACACTTCAAAAGTGGCTGGTCATGCTCGCTATCGTAAGTCTCTCCGCCTCATCGCTCGTCACTACTGGTGGCCCTCCCTCACACAGGATGTCAAGGATTTCGTGGCTGCTTGCCCTAACTGTGCCCAGAGTAAGAATTCTCATCTTCGAACTGCTGGTTATCTGTTGCCATTGCCAGTGCCTGAAGTACCATGGAGCCACATCGCTATGGACTTTGTGACTGATCTCCCGCCCTCCACGGGATGTTCGGTTGTCTGGGTCGTGGTGGATCGATTCTCCAAGATGGCGCATTTCACACCTCTTCCAGGTCTTCCTTCGGCTGCACAACTGGCTTCATTGTTCGTACAGCACATCTTCCGTTTACATGGAATGCCTTCTAACATCGTCTCTGATAGAGGAGTACAATTCACCTCTCGCTTCTGGCGTGCCTTGTGCTCTCTGCTGGGAATTAAATTGGATTTCTCAGCTGCATATCACCCACAGTCTAATGGCCAAGTGGAGCGGATCAACCAGGTCCTGGTGAACTACCTGCGCCAATTTATTTCAGCTCGGCAAGACGATTGGGTCTCTCTGCTCCCCTGGGTGGAGTTCGCCTACAACAACCATACTAGCAAGTCCTCAGGGGAGTCTCCTTTCTATGTGGTGTATGGTCAACATCCTCGTCTTACTCTGCCACTGTCTGCCTCTTTGGAAGTTCCTGCTGCCAACACCCTAGTATGGGACTTTTCTCAAATTTGGCGACTCACCCATCAAAATTTGTGTCACGCGGCCACCAGGTTTAAGTCGCAAGCTGACAAGATGCGCAGAGCACCTCCTACATACCAACGTGGCGATAAAGTTTAGCTCTCCTCCAAACACATCCGCCTCCGAGTGCCTAGTTTGAAGTTTGCTCCACTCTATCTTGGTCCTTTCAGCGTTCTACGACAGATCAACCCGGTATCTTACAAACTCCGCTTGCCTCCCTCCCTCCACATCCCCAATTCATTTCATGTGCATCTCCTGAAACCGGTAATTCTCAATCGGTATTCACGCAAGGTGGTTCCTGTTGCTGCACCTCCTAATACCAAAGACATCTACGAAGTAAAAGAAATCTTGGACATGAAGCGTTCTAGAGGCAAGACTTTCTACCTCATGGATTGGAAGGGCTTTGAGCCCGAGGAGAGGTCCTGGGAGCCTCAAGAAAACATCAATGCTCCCACTCTCATCCAAAGTTTTCACAGACTCCGGTTTTCTGGAAGGAGGGGCCCTAAGGGGGGGGTGTACTGTAACGCCGCGCACCGCGGTCCCCCGCCCGGGCCGCAGCCACTCGCACCTCCCGGCTCCTGCCCCCTCCCGGGCCGCGGACCGGGCACCCGACCCCAGGCACGGCCATCCCCGGCATGCGCTGCGCTGCCCCACTACTTACCGGGCCGCGTCCTTCTTCCTCCTTCAGCGCCGTGCGGCATCTCGGCAGGCCACTAGGGGTCGCGCGCGAGCAGCTTCCTAGATTTAAACGGACAGTACCTATTGGTGTTCTCTTTCCACCTATGGCCTTTGAGCTTGGGCTTTATAGGGATACCCCTTCCTGTCGTCAGCGCCCAGTTGTTAGTGTCCCTGCGTTAGCAACGTTTGCCTGCGTTTGCTAGCCTTCTCTCACACGGTTTCTTAGTCTCTACGTTTCCGCTCCTGCCCTGCCAGTCCTGCCTAGCCAAGTCTTGCCTACTCTGGTTCTACGCTTCAGTGTCCTGCCTACTCACTTCTATGCTACGGTCGGCCCTGTGTCCACGCTACCTGCTTCGGCTGTCACCGCTGGGTCCTGCGTTGGGGGTAGCGACCTGGAGGATTCCCTGCGGCAAAGCCCGTCCTGCCTTGCGGCGGGCTCCGGTGAAGACAAGGGGCCCCTTAGAAACCGCTCCCCGGCGTAGGTTACGTCAACTTCTAGCGGTGACCAGCGGATCCACCTCCCGCTCGCTGAGCGGCCGTGACAGATATAGACTAGTGTTGAGCGATTGCGTTGGCTATCGAGATCGAGCGATAGTCGATAGTCGGCCGCTATCGATAAGGTTTTTCGATAGTGAGCATCGATTATGAGCGATTACCATTAAAGTCTATGGGAGAGCAACAACACCTTCATTATTACACCCAAACAAGGCTGGAGAAGCTGAAATTAACATCCACAACAGTCAAATGGATACGTGCTACATCTTAGGAAACACACTTAGGTTATAAAAGTCACAGAACCTTTCAATTCACCTGTGGTGACTATAGAATTGCTGTTTTAAGATTTACGTGGATGCTGCGTCAATGAACAAAGCTGGGTGCGCAAAAGTCAAAAAACACCTATCAGTTATGTTATTGTATAATACACGGTATTATTTGCACCTTTCAATTCACCTGTTGTGACTATAGAATTGTTGTTTTAAGATTTACGTGGATGCTGCGTCAATGAACAAAGCTGGGTGCGCAAAAGTCAAAAAACACGTATCTGTTATGTTTTCGTATAATACACGGTATTATTTGCACCTTTCAATTCACCTGTGGTGACTATAGAATTGCTGTTTTAAGATTTACGTGGATGCTGCGTCAATGAACAAAGCTGGGTGCGCAAAAGTAAAAAAACACGTATCTGTTATGTTTTCGTATAATACACGGTATTTTTTGCACCTTTCAATTCACCTGTGGTGACTATAGAATTGCTGTTTTAAGATTTACGTGGATGCTGCGTCAATGAACAATGCTGGGTGTGCAAAAGTCAAAAAACACGTAACTGTTATGTTTTGGTATAATAAACGGTATTTTTTGTACCTTTCAATTCACCTGTGGTGAATATAGAATTGCTGTTTTAAGATTTACGTGGATGCTGCGTCAATGAACAATGCTGGGTGCGCAAAAGTAAAAAAACACGTAACTGTTATGTTTTCGTATGATACACGGTATTTTTGGCAACAAACAACCTGTGTGACTACAAGATTGCTGGATTGTAATTTAACTGCAAGGTGGATATATCAACAGTCACAGGTGTAATGGGTAAAATTAAAATGAACACATATCTGAATTGTATACTGATAATAAAAGTGGAGTTTTGCACCTAACACAGAGACCTGCAGTTACTAGAAATGATGTGTATCCAATATAAGTTCAGGCTGCCCAATATCCAGGAAATATATTTCAATAGCAAACTGTTAACAATAAAGATTTCCACTACAATGTCTACACTACGTCTTGGTGAAATTTATCCCGTGTTATTTTATAGATAGAGCTTGTCTGTGTTCGCCCGGGGGCCCCCCCCCCCGTTCCCCCGCCGTGAATTTAAATCGGTAGATGCTGATTTAAAAGTCTCTAGCTATCTACATAAAATCTTCAAATCTCTAATCTAACTAAATTGGAAGGATCACAGCTAATAGTAGAGGTTTCTCTGTGCAGAAATAGACTAATTTCGCTGAGCTGTTTGGCCACAGGCAGAGCGCAGGTCCTATCCCTATGAGACGCTGAGAGACACTGAGGCTGAAACAGGAAACGCTGTTCTATGTAAAACGAGGTCATGTGATTTTTGCAGCCAATCGCAACCATACACATCCCAGTCATGACGTCGCACACACATCTCACCCTGCTCTATTCTGTAATCTGATTTGCTGGCCGCCAAAATTACAGGAAGCGCCGAAAAAGGCGCAATCTTAATAGATGATGCTCAGATTTTAACCTTAATTATCGCATGATCTGGAAATTTCGATCACCATAAAAACCTTGCCGATTTCAACTTTGTCAATAAAAATCGCTCAACACTAATATAGACTATTACCAAATACACTGCTGTTCTAATTTCGCTCATCTTCAAAGTTAGAAGCAGATCTTAAATCCTTCTTCTCTACACAAGTTTCCCTACTTAACAGCCACCTCTCCCTGCTCTCTGTCTCTCTTTCTCTCTCTCTCTCTCTGCTCTTACAGGGTAAATCAGTGGCTGGGATGGTGATGTCACTTCCTGCTGTATTTGTTATTTCAAAGACGTGAGCTTATTTACATTACTTACTGACAGGCGTTAATCCTTTAGATCAGGGGTCCCCAACTCCAGTCCTCAAGGCCCACCAACAGGTCATGTTTTCGGCTTTCCTTACCATTGCACAGGTGATTTAATTATTGTCAGTGCATTCTGTGGGAGATCCTGAAAACATGACCTGTTGATGGGCCTTGTGGACTGGAGTTTGGGAACACTGCTTTAGATCTCTGTAGCCTTGTGCACGACAGATTATAAATCTCCAGCACTCATGTCACTGCAACAGGACCAGGAACAGCAGAGCTGGTATGTCAGTCACTGCTATAAAACCACATAGAAAGCGTGAGTCTAAGGCTGGCTGTGACTCTGTAAAATTGCACGGTGCAGCAACCTCTAGTATGCATAACCCGGGTCTTTTAGGCCCTCTAGCTTACTTGTTTGAAAGTTTAGATTTCTAACGTCATGCATACTAGGGTTAACCGAATAACTGGGAAATGAGTGGCACTTTAAAAAACCAGACAGAAGAGGGCAACTCAAAGACCTATATTTACAGCTTTTTTTACATGGTGATTATAGTTATTTATAATATCTATTGATGAATGGATTTTACCAAACATCCATGTATAGAAACTGTCAGACATGTAGTTCTGCATTATATATAGGACTACATGCTACCTGTTTATAAAGGCTATGGTTATATAACAACCATTTCTGGAATATTAGTTTGGGAGCTTGATAAATTTCACAGTTTTTCTCTGAATAAAGTGTTATCTGGCTAATTCAATTTCTTTGCACAAGTTTTAATATCAAATGGACCGCATCTCTTAAAAGATAGTTCTAAAAGATAGCTCTCATTCTTTAGTACCTTTTGTTCTTAATATCCACACTGCAATTTCCTTCTTTCTCTTTGTTCGCATTAAAGGAGTGTTGCTTTTGAACCCCAAAACTGTTCCTTTATTTCTTATTACTTATGAAATGAACTCAGAATAAGATACATCTTTGCAAAACAATAACAGTAATGATTTCAAGAGTTGTTTTAAAGTGAATCCCGTACATATCTCAGTCATTAAACTGAACAAGAAAAAAATCCAGACTTGCTCTAAGACACACACATATTACAGCGTATTTATTTTATGATCTGTGGCATCTCGTCCGCAGAATAAACAGAATAAAAGAGAAGAAAGATGAAAGAGATACATTGAAGTCAAGGGCTGTTTGTTAGTCTCTCTCCGCTGCAGAAGCTGGACCAGCACTGAACATCAGGCGGTCTTTGAAGACAAGAAATACAAAAATACAATTGTATGAGTCATTACATAAAGTACTCAGGTCGATAGTATGAACCTCACAAAAGATGCTGAAAAACATTCAAGATATAAAAATATAGATTATATGAAAAATTGCTATATGCATTCTTCAATGAAACTCTCCTAACACATGCCTTATTTATCATGCATGACCTATTTTTCTCATCATATATAGAAACATAGCATAAAAACAGGAGGGACACATATGTTTAAGAGATAAAACAATGGGTACTAAGTCAAACCTCCTTGTTTTTTCTCTACTGTGTTCAGCTCAGAAACACATGGAGAGGCACAATAATATATAGTGGTATATATTGGCATTCCAGCTGGGAATCTTTAACCCGTTGCCAACAATGGATGTATAGGTGCACTCTATTTCATTAAGGTTCTATTTAGAGGGCTTACTCTGTAAGTCCACTACATAGGAGGCAGGTGCCTGCTGCTAATTGCAACTAACAACTGCCACTAATACCAGGTAATGGAACAGGCTCCAATCCCTGCTGTTTAACCCTTTAAATGCCACAGCATTCACAGTGTCTAAATGAATGAGAAATGGTGCAGCACACCATTCTTCACTTCACATGGTGAGATCACTGGGTGTCAATCTGTTATCATGGCAGGTGGAAGCCTGATGAAGACTTCCATGGCCGCCAAGTTGAGGGTTCTATTAGTTCCTGCATTATAATGTAAAAGGGTGTACAAGTGATCAAGCCTCTAGTGGTCAAGTACCCTAGAGGGACTAAGTGCGAAATGTATGAAGGGGTCAGTTTTGCTGTTCTGGCTTTAAATGCGGCAAAAGTGATTTAGTGTGCTTAATTTCCTAATGTGACACATTATGCACCAGAATCGAAACTTTGTAATGTGTCAAACATGTGGAGACGTTCTGAGGCTTTCTGGGGGGTGTCGCTCCATACTCGTACTATTAGACCAATTTTTGAGTGTGGCCCGGGAAAACTAGATGCATTACTGCTCAAACAGGCAGACCTATTTCAATCTAGTCTGGGACTGAGCAGTCGTAATGCAACTACATTTGCCATTAGGGCAAAAAATGCCCTTTGTTTCTCAACTCATAGCAGTAAAATAAAAAAAAGTAGTCTATAATAATTATCAAAGTATATAAAATAAAATTATATGTCATAATAAATTTTATTATATAAAATTAATATAAAATGTTATAACATCTCAAAAATAAAAATAAATTCTCCTATGAAGTGTATTAAGATTAAAATCATCTAAAATTCATTTAAAACTAAATAACATACCGTATATACTCGAGTATAAGGTGACCCAAATGTAAGCCGAGGCACCTACTTTTGCCACAAAAAACTGGGAAAACGTATTCACGAGTATAAGCCTAGGGTGGGAAATGCAGCGACTATGGGTAAATTTAAAAAATAAAAATGGATACCAATAAAATTACATAGGCAGGAATAGGCAGGTACATGTCCCCCATAGGCAGGTATAGGCAGGTATATGTCCCCCATAGGCAGTTTAATGTCCCATAGGCAGGTATATGTCCCCATAGGCAGGTATAGGCAGTTTAATGTCCCCCCATAGGCAGGTTATAGGCATGTATATGTCCCTATAGGCAGGTTATAGGCAGGTATAGGCAGGTATATGTCCCCATTGGCAGGTTATAGGCATGTATAGGCAGGTATATGTCCCCATAGGCAGGTTATAGGCAGGTATATGTTTCCATAGGCAGGTTATAGGCATGTATAGGCAGGTATATGTCCCCTTAGTCAGGTTATAGGTATGTATAGGCAGGTATAAGTCCCCATAGGCAGGTTATAGGCAGTTATGTCCCCATAGGCAGGTTATAGGCAGGTATAGGCAAGTATATGTTCCCCAAAGGCAGGTTATAGGCATGGATAGGCAGGTATATGTCCCCATAGGCAGGTTATAGGCAGGTATAGGCTGGTAAATATCCCCATAGGCAAGTTATAGGCAGGATTTTAAAAATACAAGTACTTACCTCTCTCCCTTGCTGTTCCGACTCCCAGGCGATCCATCTTCTGGCACAGGCGGCGTGATGTCATCAGGCCGTGCAAGCAGCGTGATGACATAGCATGCTGCCTGTGCCGGAAAGTTCGGACAGCCACAAGTCTGCACCCGTCTGGTATCCACTGTGGAGCCTGAGGAGTCGCATATAGCTGAAGTATCCCTGACAGTGCCCAGGCCATTCCAGTGCCCGGGCACCAACAGTGGGAGTATAATCCGAGAACGGATTTTTCAGCACATTTTTTGTACTGAAAAACTGCTCATTTTCAGATGCCAAAAGGATCTGGCTCCACGAAGAAACATCCAACTTCCCGGCTGTGCCTCCGTATTCTTCCGGTAAATGAATTAAACAAATAGAGCATCTACTATAAATCCCGTTCTCACCCATGTATTTATGGAGTTAGCAGAGTATTATCAGTGATTACAAACACATCGCAGCAGGCTAGAAATAAAAGAAAAGGTGTTAGAATAGCATTTCAGTGAATAGAAACTATGGCAGTGATCTGGAATGTTGCAACATAAGTCTCAGCAAAACCTGTGGTGTGTCGGCTGTTGCTGTACGGCAAATACACGTTTGGTGAATTGCTAATTCATGTTTGACGCATTACTAAAGCGCCAAAGTTCCGTGGTGTGCCAAACACAGATGCAAAGCACCTCGAATAGAGATGGGCGAATCGATTCTAACGAAGTGGAATTCGTTTAGAATTTCAGGAAAACTTCGGTTCGGAACGAAGTCGAACTTTTGGGTACTTCGGGTTTAACGAAGTGTGCTTTTTCATTGATAAATGGCTGCGAGCACATGGCTTACATGGGGCAAAGCACTCTGGGAGGAAGAAAGGGGATAGCCTGCATGACATGTGCAGAGAAAAGCCAATCAGAGACCAGCAGGATTCTGTGACGTCACCGCACTATATAACTCCGGGCGCGACGCCGGGAGCTCACACTCCTCTCACTGTGCTCATCAGGGAAGGTGCTGCCGCGGCTGATAGCTTCTTACTGAAGAATTGATTTTTATACAGGCGATTTTTGTGGGGTGTCTCAGCTTGTCTCAGAGACTGCTTCTCTTAATGTTCTATTTCTAATTTTTGGG